>JADMLD010001050.1:0-25662 GCA_017589585.1 Phylloscopus whistleri
TTTTTAATTTCTCAGTTAGATGTGTGCTTTCTTCATGCAAAAGAAAGAATGTCTTAAGAACACATGCTTGTCTGTCTTTCAAACTCTGTAGAATTAGCTTGTCATGAAATGTAAAACTAATGTGTAGTTGTAAAAACCACTGCCAGCATTTTCCTCACTAGTGGCTGATGGCTAAGAAGATTTAGAAATGAAAGGGGTTATTATAAAGTGATTACTGAATAGCTAGGTATGTCATTTTAAACAAGCAGCTAAAAATCTGTGTTGCAGATTTGGAATGTAATCTTGTTTGTATCACTCACACTTAAAATCTGATTTTGATTGTGGAGGAGTAATCATGTAATGTAGGTAATTTGACAAAAATGTATCAAATGATGTTTTTCTTTCATTCCTGATTTAAATGTATTAGAATTTAAATGATTTACTGTTCAGAGTATACCTATAAAATGACAACATAAAGAAATATTAGATTCAATTTACATGAGTTCAGATTTAAGTTTCACTCTAAAGTGAAACATTCGTATCAACCCTCTCATGAAGGAAAATACTGTAGAGAAACCAACACTTAAAAATGTTATTACCTTTAAAAGGATGTAATGGATGACTGAAAGGGTGTTATTGATGATTAGACCAGTCTGTTTTGCAACTGCAAATATCAGCCTGAAGACAGAGTCCTCATGGAATGTGTGTAGCCATGAATTGGAGAAGAGATAGAAAAGTTAAGGAAACTTCCCTGGCATGATTTTATCACTCACTCATGTTTCTATGTCAAGTACTTGTAATAATATATTGCTAAAAGCTTAAATCAAATGCCTGATATTGTTTCAAGCAACAGCTACACTTACTTTTTGTAAGCAGTGAGCTGATGCCTTAGGTGCTTGTTAGAATTTCTCTCCATGAATCTTCTATAGCTGACTAAGTATCTCTCAACAATTCCTACATCTTAGCTTGTGTCTCATCTAGAAATACCACAGAAAAAAAATCTCTTTGATGATGTATTACTAGTATTTAGGATCCTTCCTGGAAAAAGTAGACCTCTGCTATATCTCACATTTGAATTTGTGAATTGAGTGAGGATTCAAGCTGGCTTATTATAAAACATGGCCTGTTTCACTTTGTTGCTGTGAGCTGCGAGTGTTTTATTGTTTTCTGAGCCTCCCACATTTTGGAACTAACCTCTTTTGGCCACAAAGTGGAGAGGGAAAGAAAGCATGTTTCAGTGCTGTGTTGTAATGGGTTAGAAATGAGGCTGAGAACTAGGATTCTGTGGCTTTTACACATGAACTGCAACCTTTAGCAGGTTATTCAATTTCTTCTGAGTTTCAGTTTCTTTGGATATAAACCAGGAGAACATGCTTTTGTCATACCTGATACAGATATATAAGGTTTACCTGCACAGTACTTAAAGTGTATAATAAAATCAGTGGAAGCATGGTCCTGAATCTGGTTCCACGCTGAAGAAGAATGGTATGAGCTGTAATCTTCTGGCAGCATGGCAGTTTGGGAGATGCTTTGGGAAATGCTGGCTTTTCTCTTCATCTATATAGACTGTTGGCATCTTGACCAGGAAACAGAGGCTGAGTATGAGCACATGCTCTAAATGTGACTCTTCCACTTCTCAGATGATGGGAAGTGGTTTAGTCCAGAGAAAGAAACCTGTGGTAGCAGGTGCTCTGAATTTTTTTTTTTTTTTTTTACTTCAGTCTAGTCCTGTTGACACCTTCTCTCTGTTCATTGTGATGCTGTGAATGCTGATCATGATATTAAAGGTGCTGAGTGAAAGTGTGTGCAGGAGGCTTATTCCTGCTTCTCAGTGCTCTTAAGTCTGCAATAACGAGGGTGCAGAAGGATCCCCATAGGCTACTACTTAAAGCTAGTATGCTGACTTTAGAGTATGTACATCCTTCTGTTCATCTTCTTTCACTGGCATTGTGGAAGACAATATTATTGAAAGATCATAATCAAAACTAAGAAAATCTTTTAAAAAATAATACAATTTTTAAAAAGCCATTTTTTTACCCAGAATTGGTGCAAACATTCGTAGTCTAGTTTTCAGCATACATTTTATATATGTGAAAACCTGATTATTCCTTCCTTGTGGCATTGCAGGTGACTACCATTTCAGTTCTGCTGTCTCATTGTTCTTTCTTTCATTAGCGCTGAAACTCTACAGGTCTTGCATCCCAACAATTTTCAAAGTGTCAGGGAGAACATTTAGAAGACTGGTAGAAGTGCTGCTTTTCTGTGGGAGACATCTGGTTTGCAGAAGTAGAACATATTCTTTTGGAAATGTATTAGTTAGTAATATAATGAAGTGTTGGTAAGAATTTTAAATACAGTAATTTGGAATCTTTCCAGGAGATGCTGGTATCTTCTGTGGCCTTTGGTATTTACCTGAATAATGTTAGTAACTGTTGATATCAATTTCTATGGCTGCTCCATGACAGGAAGTGGAGATATTTCGTATGACACCAGTGTTCTACAAATTTACAATTATTCCATGCTGGTTTTTAACATTTTTGGTTGTTTCCTGAACATGCTGTGCTCTTAGATGAGTAAAACGACCAACCTCTAATGTGCCACTCTAACTCAAAGGTTTTTTCTGGATCTTCAACAGTTTTGTGCACTCTGGCAGCTTAGTCTTTGTTTTCATTCTAAAATAGTGGGACTAAGCAGTACAATCACACCACCATCATCATATTAGGATTTTGATTCTGTTCATGAGTCATTTGTCCCTTTGTTTCTTTGTTTGCCCCCCCTTTGTTTGAATACTTGCTTTTATAACCCAAATAATGGACAGTATGAAAAATCATGTGGTTAAAGTGTTTCTTTTCTTCCTCTAATCCTAACTACAAATCAGTTCTTTGTATTAACAAATCCAACTGAAATAAAAATGTGTTAAAAAACTGTGAAATTGCACCTCCCAAAATCTTGTTCATTGTTTCTTTCCTCAACTGCATTCCACAGTTTTTGGCAAACTGGAATTCGAAAAACCCGATCTGTTATCAGATGAGATAAATCATGTGGCGTTTGGAACAAAGAAGAGCTCTTTTTGAACTTCAGTCTGTTGTTGAAGAATTCAGATGAAGAATAATTACACCATAGAAATCACACTATCACAGTTGAATGTGATCTTTTACAAACTGTCTTACCAAGTTTGCAAACAACCTCGAATTCCTAGTAGTCATGTGTAGATTAGATTTCAAATCAAATGAGGACAAGCCAAGCAAGTAAATTACTTTCCCTATATTCTTGTTTGGCGTTGGCTGTAGGTGTGTACAAATGCAGAGATTTGTTTTCTAGAAACACTAGAAAACACTTGTACTTTGATAGCAGCTGGCTCACAAGCCATGTTTTCTGTTCCCTGTAGGTGGTCTCCATCAGTGTAATGTGCAAGTTCCTTGCAGCATTCATGAAATTTGTGTGAGACACCATCAGATACTGGTGCTAGAGTACTGTGGCTCCCACTTTACTCAGAGAATTGATATGAAAAGATGTTATGTGATTTGAACATGACTGCTTAGGCAATCTGTAAAGCAGTCTTTATATTTCATTATTACTACTTACCTATTGTATTACAGAAAGCTGTATAGTGGATAATAACTTAAATCTCTAATGATTTGCTTTTCGTCTTTAATTTGTATATTATCCTGGTCTATCCATCCCTTACTTTCTGTGGAGGGACAATAGTCGGATCTGAAATTTCAGTCCTGAGAGTTGTTGCATAGCTAAACTCCACTAATAGTTTGCCTAGACAAGAAATAAATTCTTAATTCCTATTGTTAGGTGCCTTTTTAAATAGTATCTAACACATACCAGATGTCTGTCTGCAGCTACTGGAGTGCCATGGAGTGGCAGAAAATCACCATGCCATTCCTTCTTGTTCTTATCTCAGCAGGTCTGTGCAGGCTGTGGTGAAAAGACAAAACTTCCAGTCTTGAGTTTTCATCCTAAACCCAAGTTTTGATGATCAATGACAGGATGCTAAAAATACACCTAAATGTCTCTGTGATTTCTGAAATTGAGTTTCTGAAAAAGCATTGTACTTCTGGTAAAAGCTAAAGAGTGAAGTTCCAGAGAATGAGCTGTGAATTGCAGCTGCAATGGAAATTGATCCTGTCTCTCAGTCTGTGCTCCATATTCTCAGGAAAACAGAGTGTAGCAGAGAAGGAGTCAAGATCACCGATTAAATGGGATGCTGAAGTGCCAGGGGCTAGAACCAGGCTTGCTGTCGCTCAGGTCAGAGCTGCAACTGTCAGAATTCACTGCCTGATTCCCTGCTGAACGGGAAGGAGCAGAATGAGAGCAGTATGAAAATGCTGCAGGCACCAGCAGGGGAGTGAGTAAAGAACTACCTGGCTAAGCTTCAGGCTTGACAGACAGTGTGCTCCTTGGGAGGAAAACCTCTTCTCTTACCAACTGGGCGGCCTCATTTTCACCGTTTGCCTCATGATTTGTACAGTAAGGCATAAGAAAATAGCTGGAGTTACTGAGTGGCAGCAGAGGCTTGGTTCATTTAGAAACTGCAGTGGGTGGAGAGGTCTGGCTGGTGTAACCTCTGCAGGTGGGCATTTGCCGAGTAAGGAGGAGGCAAGCACGTACTTGCATATAATACAGTCGGTGTGTGTGATGGTTTAATCACTTTCTATATTTCATTTGACTGGAAGAAGATAAAGCAAACCAGGCCCATCTTTAAATTACAAAGATAGTTTATTAATACACACAAAAAAACAAGAAGGGAAAAAAAAAAACAACAACAACAAATGAAACTTCTAAAACATCTTTCTTTCTCTTTCTAAGTTTTTACCTTTCTTCACTCAACATAAAAAAACATGACTTGCAACTTCAGCAGTTTTACCATTTTAAAAAATAACCTTTTATCAGTTCTTTTAGGAAAGGAGTCTCTCTGGGTTTCTATATAGACATCCAACTCTACATCTGGAGGATTTTAAAGGAACTCCTGCAAACTGCGAAATCCTACCCATTAGCAGTTCTCTCAACACTGCACATAGCCATATTTGCTTATTGGGTACTGTTTAAGGATGCCTCCTCTAGTATGACACAAAGATTCTCTTCTTCTATTTCTAAAATCATCTCAAGACCCAAAACAAATCTCCTCTTTCTTTAGGAGCAAAAAGCTTCATATCACCTTTAACTAGAACTTTACATCCCCCCAAAAGCATTTATATGTTACAGGAAAAAAACTAGTTCAGTCTCTATAGTTTACCAGAATATGTCCAGCCAAAATTAGGCCACTCCTTGTCCTTTTGCCTTAAAGTCTTTTTCACTCTTCTTTCACCGACTGTAGCTCCAGCTGTGTCTTTCTATTCGCTATATTTGTTCTTCTTCCGGAGAAAGATGATGTTTAGGAAGTCCATCTGCTAACAACAAAGGGTTACACTTCTCGGGCTGCCGGGCTGCCCACGTGGCTCTGCGGCGGGAAACTGAGTCGTTTAGAAGCCGTGCGCTGGTTTCTTCGGCTTGAAAAGAAGAGCAAGGGCGAAGGGGCACTCCGTCCGAGCTCTCTCTCTCTCCATGCTGTCCGCCTCTCCGCGAGACAGCGGCTCCTAAAGCCCGACCCGGCCTGCCCCCGCTCCGGCAGCATCGGGGCCCGGCCCGGCCCGGCCCGCCGCAGCGCCCGGGGTGGGGGGGCACCGAGGCCGGCCGGCCCGGCCGCTCCCTGTCCCGGCCTGCCACACCGGGAAACTAAGAGAGCGCTCCTCCCCCCACCCAGCCTTTTTAAGCATTCCGCCAAAAGTCGCAGCTTGTCTTCTACTGGATAAATTGCTTGTCAATCAAAAAACTGACCTCGATTGGAATGAAATCAGGCTTTTCCTAGCCTATGACAGTGTGGTATGTTGAACTCCTATTCTTCTGCTCTAAAAGGTGTGATTTCAGCTGTGATCAGCACTGTGAAATGACACTTCTCTGTGTAGCTATCACTTACCATACCTGTGCAGTGATGATGCACAACCCATTGCTGTATGACAGCCTTCCACTTCTCAGGGTTAGTGCAAGTCTCATGAGCACAACAGCAGCATCTCTGAAGGATGCCTACTTCTTCACTTAAAGCTGGGAACTCACCACAAGAAAGTGATAAATCCTGCAGAAAGTAAAATCAACTAAATGAAGTCATCATGCCATAGTAATTAATTCAGCTTTCCCTTTTAAATCACAGTCATTAGCTGTCATTCTTTTTCTACTGCTTAACAGTTACCCTTCCCCAAGTATCCTGTGTACTCCTGATGAAGTGTACTGGAAGTGATGTACTGATACTCTCAGAAGCATATTACATTAAAATTGATAGATAGATAGATAGATAGATAGATAGATAGATAGATAGATAGATAGATGGATAGACAGACAGACAGATAGATAGATAGATAGATAGATAGATAGATAGATAGATAGATAGATAGATAGATAATTAGAGAGATTTTTTCACAGTTAGGGTGGTCAGGCATTAGGTCAGGAAAAGGTTGCCAGGGAGATGTTGGGTGTGACAATCCCTAGAGGTGCTTAAGAGGCATCTAGATCTGTCACTGGGTGATGTGGTTTAGTGGTTTAAGGGTTATAGTGACAGTGCTTTGTTGACACATGGACTTGATGATGTTAAAGATTTCTTCCAACCTTGATGATTATGTGATTCTATTCTGTGAAATATTTCCTCTGTCATATACAGTGATACCTCCAGAGGAGTTCAGTTTAGTCACTAAATTGATCAAATGGAAACTTCATTTCTATCTTTTGTTGCACTAACTACTGTTCTTCAGGGCTGTTTTGAGCCACATGGCTTTTTTAATCCCAAAATTCCATTGTACCATAGCCATTTTTTTTTCCTGGTTAAAAGTAGCACCATTAAAACACTCATTAATGACAGGGCTCATTAGGGCCCTATTAGTTGCATAATCTCCAAACGAATGGTAGGAAAAAAAAATATGAACTGTGTACCTCTCTGGTGCTGTGGGTTACGGAATCAAGTCAGGAGCCAAAGCAACCAGGTTATTGGCCTTGTCTGATGAGCTTTGTTCTGTGAATATCAAGGAAGCTATATTGTCTCTGTCTTTTACAATCTAAACTCTTTTTCTCTTGTCTCTTTTGTTGGAGGTGAAAAATGTATCTGTCACTCTCTTAGATTTAACTAGAGGGCTAACTTGTACTTTTTATTAAGGTAACATGACATAGGAATACCTTCCTTCTGGGCAGAAATCTTAGATAGGTTTTGATGCAGATATTTTGTACAGCCACTCAATTTCTCTTTTAAAATGCTATGAATTAGGTTTATGTCTCTAATAAAATGATTTCTCAGCTCCCCTGTGAATTTTATGATGTGACCACTGTGGAAGTAAGCAGGCTGTTCCATATTCTTGCAGCCAGGAGCTTTGTTCAATTGTTTAATGTTGTATGTCAGGGTCACCTCAATTGTGTTGGTTTTCTATTTCTATTTAGCCCATTCAGATACAATTACAGTTACACAATACCTCTCAAGTGTCCTTTGCTATTCATCATCTCACCTAAAAAAGAAATTCTTAGAAGCTGAAATTAAATAATAATAATAATAATAACAACAACAACAACAACAACAATAAACAACAACAACAACAAAAATCACCTTATTTTCCATGAAGTTTATGTCTGAACTAACAGAATGAAATGTTTAGGAAGTTATCAAGTCCATAAGCCAGTCCTTGAGGTTTGCTTCATGTTAATTTTAATTGTTATAGCAATAGAAATGTGGCAAAGCCCCCAGATGCCAGAATTCTTAGCTGGGAAGCAGATAAATGGCTCAACAGTGATTTATCCTTAGTGGAAACATTTTTACCTCTCAGTCAAGTCACTAGTAAGGAGACCAGGATTAGAATTTGGTTTGTTTTTCCATTTTTTCACCAATTGCAAAATATTCTATAGTGGTTATCAACATTCTTTGACAGTGAAAATTAATTCTAAAAAAATTTAAAAAGCAGCTGGAGGATTTAAAAGGGGAAAAAAATACCCTGCTTTGTAGATGTTAGAACAAGCAATTTTTTAACACCTTTTCTTCAAGGAGTTAAGATGAATAACATCTTTGAACAAATATTTCAAGCATGCAGGGATTATGTTAAAAAGTAAAAAGATGAAATCCTGTGTAAATTGTTTAGAACATTCCTAGTGAAGACATGATGATTAATAAACATAAAAGGAAGAAGATGCATATTAATTTGTTTATAAGAGTCTTCTAACTCATTAAAAGTCTTCTAAGTATTTAACTAGTGAAGCAGTGGATAAAACCTGACATTGTCTTTAATCTTTTTGAGGACTCAAATATGAAAAAACCCCAGATTATTGCTAAATATGTGTAATAGCTCTGTTAATGACAGTGTTTTGAAAATGTGGGGGGGTTGTCAGCTCAGTGGTTCTGCTGTAATATGGTGGAAATTTTAATTGACTTTTCTGTCTAAGTTGCTGTGACCAGAAAGATTGAAGAAAAATTAAGTTTATCAACCACAATCTTTGGTGCTTGTGTATAGATTTTGGTAACTTTGATTGATGACTCATTTTGACTGGGAGATCTCTAGAAAAGCACAAATACAGGAAAATATCTTGTTTATTTTGTATCTTCACTAAATCACTATAACAAACTGAGGCTTTTTTACTATTAACAGCTAATGTTTTTGTGGAAAAACCCCTATGGTCTGTTTTTAAAGAAATTGGAGTATTAGCTTAATGTCCTGGACAAATAGAGATTGAGTAATGCATTCAGTCTAACTTAAAAACAAATGAATAAGAAATAGCTGAAGAACCATCTAGCCTTTGTATAAACAGTCCTGCAAGAAAATCAACATATATTTGCAAGTTTACTCTGAAATTATATTTCCTTTTTATACACTTGTTTTGTGCAGGTTTGTGCTCTAAAATTGTTAATACAAATAATTTGTGCAAAAGAAATTGGACATGCCTACTTTTGCAAGCAACAGGTAAAAAAGTGTCATTTCTGCTGTATCATGCAATATGAGTGGAATCATAAGAACCTTCTAGTGGTTTTTTTCTCTTCATTTTTCAGCAGACACTTCTCACTCTTTTCTCCATTTCCCCCCACTTTGTCAGAGACTATACCTCATTTACACTGTGATTCCATAAAGCAATGGATTTCTATTTCTGCTTATCTGTACTTGTAGAACTGCATAACTTGTTTCTCATATCACTATTACAACATGAATAAGTAATCACAGCAGAGTTATGTTGGTAATTTTGCAGATCCGATGCGTGGGCCACGACGACTGGAGGTTGTGGAGATCAAATCTAGGCAGATCACTATTTGCTGGGAGCCGTTTGGGTACAATGTCACGCGTTGCCATCGCTACAACCTCACAGTCCATTACCGCTACCAGGCTGGAGGACAGGAGCAAGTGAGGGAGGAAGTCAGCTGGGATACAGAAAGTTCACATCCCCAGCACACAATTACCAACCTATCGCCGTACACAAATGTCAGCATCAAATTAGTATTGATGAATCCCGAAGGACGGAAAGAAAGCCAAGAGCTCGTAGTGCAAACTGATGAAGATGGTGAGTTTTTGTATTTATATGTACATGGTGCATGACCTGACAGTATAAATTTTCTGTATAAATGCATGTTCTACTTTCACTAAAATTTGTAACAGATTTTCCACCAACCTCACCAATTTTAATAGAGTAAAGCTCCATTATTAGAATGATCTTTCACATAACCTATAACATCCCAGGATAGTTTAATCATTTCATCATTAAACTTGTAACTTCTGCTTGAACTGTGTTCTGCCTCTCTAAAGTTCCAGTATCAGGTTGAATAAATTTCAGGTGAGTGTCAGCAGTATCCTCATGGAAACTCCTCTACTGAGTGATGTGCTCTGCACTAAATATTTGTTTTTGATTTGCAGTTTCAGTTTCTCTGTCTTTGGCTTTCTAACTACTGGACACTGTTAGTTGCTAATTCAGACATTATATTCCATATACTGCATTGAAATATACAGATATTCGCTTCCTTTTAATAATTTTCAACTCACATGGGGTTTTCAGATCTCTTTTTTAAAAACTTATTCTATTTTGATTAATAATAAATATAATAATAAATAATGTAATTATCTAATGTCTTTTTTGAGGCAGGGACAGCAGAATTGGGCAATGTGTCTCTGCAATGCTCTAATAATATTGCATGAAAAGATTATACCATGTCCCCAAGTCTTCTGTGATATTATTTTGATTACACATACGGAGAGTTTATTGAAGCTCAGCTAGGTACAATACCAAAATACGACTTTGTTGTTGAAGTGGTCATGCACCAGGAATCAGTTTCACCCTTTCCAGAATACTCTCAGCTGATATATAGCCCCTTACAAGTGTACCTTATTTTTTTTGACCTTGGTTTTGGTTATTTTAAATGCATACAGTTCAAAGGAACCTTGTCAAATGACATGGCATTGCTTTATATAACAGATCTGTCCTCCTTCCATTTTTATTGTCTGAAATCTGAACAAGAATGGATTTTTATTTTCTTCCAGATCAGTGATAGATTTCCTTAAAACATGATGGAAATATTTCTAGTAAGAACTTCAACAATGATGAGCTCCTTTTATAATAAATACTTGAAGTCTGTCATTTAAGCCGATTAAATTATTTAATACATGCTGTATTGGTTTTATGTAGTACTAATTTTTAAATCAAAATATATGAGGGAATAAATTAAACAATTTAGGAATATATAGTTACTAATGCAGCATATTCAGCAAAGCATAGCTAACAAAAAGAATGTTTAATTACAAATAATTGTGCTGTCATGCTCTAAATTTAATTCAGGCCAATTGTAGGATGACAATGCTGAAGAGCTAATTGTTGTCTGGGATGTTTGTGTTGTATCTAAAACTTCTTGTTCCTGTCTCTCTGGAACTTCGTGTTATTTCAGGACCTATTAAAAACCAGTGTCAGTGTCTGAGAGAGTACCTTGAAAAAAAATTACAGCTTTTTAGTGTACTGTACGCATTCAGTGAGGTATAAAGTTTGAATGTAAAACAACAGTATACTGACCCAAATAATCATCATAATTTTTCGAATTACACAATCCTATCAGTTGCAAGTGACTTTTAGAGCTCATTTAGTCCAGCCTTCTGCTCACAGAAGATCAAGTGATAGCAGATTGCTCAAGGCCTTGTACAGCTGAGTTTGAATACATCTCTAGGTGAACTCTGCCAGTGTTTGAAACCCCCCTGTATGGCACAACTGCTCAGAGTTTATGACCTTCAGATAATCTGAGAGGTTACCAAAGTGCTTTGCTCTGCTTCCGTCTTATTTACGCTGTATTGAATTCCTCTTCCTTTACACATAAGTCATTAATCTCATGCTTCCAAAGGAGTTTTTGCCAGTTCTCTCCTACTTGGAAACAAAGTTCAGTGCCTAGAATTAAGGTTGCCCTAAAAGTGTCATTTTACTGGTGCACACAGGACTGGTAATCCAGTTCAGAACCTGTGTTCTTGGAGCTTCCACTTGGTAGACCACGGATCTCTCTGGAGAGCTGTGGAGAGGTGATCAAAAAGCCTTAAACCTTGTAAACTGCCACAGCAACAGCATGGAACGGTAGGAAGTTCTGTAGCAAAAATGCAGAGGAAGTTCTGCACCAGAAGTGCCAAGAGGAAGGAGTTACCATATGTCTCACTTGCAGATTTTCCTATTCATTAACCATTTGAGTAAATCTCAGGAAGGGGTCTGAGAAGTTATTTCAAGCACTGCAACAAGTGGCTTCCACCTGCTTTCTGTGGCAAGTCGAAAATGTTATGTATATCTTTCTATTGGATTTTCACATTTTGTGTAAAAATGCTAACGCCATAATGCCTATTGCTTCACAACAGTCCTGTGTGCATTTTTCAGAATTTTTTTTTTTCACATTACTTTGTCAGTGTTGTTATAAAACAAAGTCACAGATACACGTCCATGTGCTGTTTACATATCTCCTCTGAAATTTGCATTGTCTTGGGGATAAGGCAATGGTTGCAGAACAAATGGGAAACACAAGTAGATACCTGAGAGCATTTTGCATACCTTTGATCAGAACCTTTTGACATCCCTGACTCTTCACAGGTCTTTCTCCCACATTAAGAGACTTTAAAAAAAAACTAATAATGTTAGATTTTTTACTTTGACTGTTTCAAACTTTTATAATGTCCATCCTGTTGTAGGTTTTCAGGCCTACTGTCAGTGAGCGTTGCTGTTTGATGCAATATGTGGTTCATCTTTCCAAGATAACTTTTCTGGTTCTGTGTTCTGAAACTCTACCTTGTTATTTCAATGCTTGTTCATTTTCGTATATGAATGTTTAATATGTTTTCCACTTTGGGAAGTAACACTGTTGATAAGTAGGTATCACAAGTAGATTTTACTTGCAAAAATTCCTATTTGAGATATCACCTAGTCCCTTATAAAAAGCTGATTTGTCCTTTTTTTTAAATTATCAGTAGAGGTTTACAGGAAATGTGTGATGCTCGCTAATTCATTCTTACCCTGAAGGTGACACATAATGGCACTGTCTTGTCAAATGAATCGTTCTCCTCCTGAGCTACTCTTGGCCTTTGCTTCAGTCTTTGGGGAAATTGGTGGGATGGTTTTTATGCCTCAGCATAAAAGTACAGGTATTTAAACAGAATCTGTCCTTCTGAGATTTTTCTTAAAACCACTTCTTTCTTCTAATCTGTCAGTCCCAAGTGCTGTGCCACTTGAATCCATTCAAGGGAGTACCTTTGAAGAGAAGATTTTTCTTCAGTGGAGAGAGCCAGCGCAAACATATGGTGTGATTACTTTGTATGAGGTATTTAAAATTTGCCATGTTTTATGTCTAGTTTTGATTATCCAAAGTGCATAATCATAAAAAAATGTGTTTTTACAGTTGATGCAAAATTAACTTCATTTTAAAAACAGTAGCCATTTGAAAGTAAATATAACGTAGGAGTGAATTATGCAGGACCCAGCATGTCCTTGAGTTACCTACCAACTTTAAGAAACCTGCTATATCTAGAACCATGAAATAGCATTCTATCTAGTACTCTAAATCAAATATTTAAAAGATTGAAGGACAGATCTTAGCAAATTCCTTAAAAAATAAGAGGCATAGAACAGTGGTTACAGTCAACGTCACATTTAAATCAGCATTATAGGAAGCCTATTGTAATAGAGACAAGCAGGCATAATTAAAAAAATCTAGCTTTTTTAAAATGCAAATTCAACAGAATCGTATGTTGTTAGATGTCTAAAAATCACTGCTTTTTCTCATGTGGAAGCTCTGCCTGAATACCTCTTAGAAAAATTGACAAAAGACTGCACAGATTAAGCTGTCAGACAGTAATCACTGTTAAGCTTCTTACCTGACCTTACTACAAAATTGGTATGGAAATGCTTTGTTTAAAAAAACACACCTAAATGAGATACAGTGCAAAAGAAAAGTTAAAATGAATGGTAACCTATTGATGCTGTTTTGAAAACTACTTTATTGTAGAAGGGTAAAATGTTATGAAAAAGTATGAATTGATTTTTTGTAAAGCTAACAACTTTCTAGCTACCACGACAGTTGCCTGTATTCAGGGATCAGAATGTTTTAGTTAAGTGTTAATGTTGTTGCTGTTGCTAGATTTATGTGCATAGAAACACACAGTGGTGGATCACGTTTCTACTGAGGAACATGCCTTCATGTCTAATTCCATTGCTGAGGAGTACACCCACTGTATCCGGGCAGTTCATCCTTAAATATATACACACACATAACTCCATCAGCTGTATTGAGATAGGGAGATTCATGTGAGCAATATGTTACCTCAGTTTTTTTACTGATAAAAGTTCAGACAGTTGGTGGTTTAGTCTTCTGTCATCTGTTAGAATTAGAAGGGCTAGCTGGGTGCTTTTTAAGGTACTTTGAGTTCACTTTATGGATGAGGATTTGTAGAGGATGCCTGTATCTACTGTAATAAGGTTGAGGTTTATCTGAATACTATGAAAGTTTTTTATTACTGATTTTCAGCACTTCATTGATGTTATATTGGATGGCTCATATAAAAATCAATTTTCATTAGGTCAGAGGTTTTAGGAAATTGCAAGTGTTTAAGGTGTGTAGCATTGACACTTGAATGTGTCTATGTACTGTATTATGGGTCTGCTTAATTAAAATGATATTGAAAAAGTATAGCAAAAAGAATGTCAGTTATCACTTTATATAATAAGGGGTTTGGATTTATTCACATAAAAATGAAAATTTAAAAGCAGAAAGAAGGGGTGAACCATTTTCACTTTTCTAATTTTTTTAATGGCTTTCATATTTTTAAATTCTCATTACAGTGCATAGAAATCAGTAATTAATAGAAGAAGTCTGGATCAAGTTTTACTATGAACTTACATTAACATTTCTAATGAAAACTAAAAATACTGTTTGAATCAAGGAAGGAACTGAGGATACAATATACACTCTGCATATATTACTTAACATTTATCTTCCCTCCAAATGAGAATCTGACCTAGGTACAATATAATAACCTGAAAAAATCCAAATTAGCAATTGTAATAGCTAAGCTTCAGACTAAAATAGAAGCTTTGCCCAATTTCTGAAAAATTTGCCTTAAGCTCCCCTTATCATCTTTTACAGATAACCTTATTCAGGGCAAAGTGTAATTACAGTAAAGTCAGCTGGAACTGGGGGTGCACCCCCTCTTTGTCACTTCTCAGTTTTTACCTGTTTGTTTTGGTTTTGTTTCTGGTGCTGATAAAAACCAACATTAAGATGAATTCAAAATGTGACACTGTTAGCACCAGCATCTTGAAGGAATTAATGTAAGCCTGAGCCCATCCTTTAGAGTTGTAATCTAGCTGCCTCTAAGTCTCTGTATCTGTAAAAGTAATAACTCATACGAGTTACAACTCAGTTCCTGTGCCCTTCGTGGGATTCAGGATTTGAAGAGTATAAGAGAGTAAGATAGCTTATCATAAAATGTCTGACAGCGCATACATCAGAAGGGTTTACTGGATAAAGATGCAATCTCTGTCCATCTGCTCAAGGCAGTTTATAACTTTCTTATTCTTTTGCAGATCACCTACAAAGCAGTCAGCTCCTTTGACCCAGAAATAGATTTATCCAATCAAAGTGGACGAGTCTCAAAGCTAGGAAATGAAACGCACTATCTCTTTTTTGGACTGTATCCTGGCACTACCTACTCTTTTACCATCAGAGCCAGCACAGCTAAAGGCTTCGGACCTCCAATAACAAATCAGTTCACGACTAAAATATCAGGTACTTGATCAAAGAATATTATTTCCTTATGATAATGAGTTGGGTTATTCTTTTGTTGTTTACTTCTTTAGAATTTAACAAGCAGCAAATTGAAAGAAGGAAGATCATGTTCATCCCCGAAGATGTCAAAGTGACATATATTACCATATCTGAAGAACTTCCAAGTGCTTAAATATTAGCTAGTATTTTGAAATTCCTGTTCACAACTGTAACATATCACTCAAGAAACCCCTGTGAATTACATGTTTACAGCCAGTGCCAGCTGCAGTTGCAACATTTAGCATGGGGTTTTTTTGGACCTGAAGATGAGGGTTTCATTCAGAGCTTAGTCAGCCTTGACATGATTCTAAATTAGAACAGTAACAGTGCTGGAAAATCTCTTTAATGAGCCATGAACAATCGAGAGTAGAGCAGAGATGCTGTACGTCTAGAGCTCACTTAGAAACTGTAGTTAGCTGCCAGGCTGCCTGTGTTCCTAACAGGCATGGGGACTGAAGTGGATATGAAACTGTATTAGACAAGAACATCAGAACTAGTGGTTTTCAGGTAACAGCAGCATGACTGTCACTTCTGCAGATCCTAACCAATATTTCAAGCCCTCCCTTGAGGCAGGAACACTTCATTGAGGGGATGGAATATTATTGCATCCTACAAAATACTTATGTAATTCATGACAAAATGTTTTGCAAAGTTACGGTTGAAATCCGTTTATTCTTCACTTCTCTACAGTCTGCTTCAGAGTTAAACCGGCAGTTTAATAATAAACTGACCCCTTGATAATATTTATTGAAAATTGCCTTACCTATTTGTGGTCAGCTGGGCTTTCCAGAAAGCATTTGGGTACAAAAATCTTCTTTTCCTTTTATTCTCATTCTGTATACTTTTCCCCCATCCCTCGTTTTCTGTCCTCACTGGAATGAAAAAAAACTGACAAGTGTTTATCAGAAATAGAATGATTTCTCCTATCTTATTATTGGAAAGGACAGTTAATACAAGGTGAAAGTTATTGCCAACGCAGCTGTTTGTAGCGAAACAAAAATGTTTTTAATTTTCAAGTTAGCCAATTAACTCTGTATGGAACATGAAACATAATTAACACTGATCAGTAAAGATGGAGTTTGTTTTCCATCCCCTTTACTATAATGAGCAGAAATTTTCTCTGTCAAAAATCAATTTCTGACACAGCCAAACTTAATATGAGTTAGGATGGTGAGACCACCCCTTATTAGAATGAGGAACGGAGACTACTGAGTATGGATGAGAATCTGGACATTTGAGAATAGTATTGGATCTTAAATTGTTTTCTAAAATGGTATGTCATCAACAAAACTCCTTAGTGGGAGCAGGCATTGCAGGAGTGCTTGAGAGTGAGGCAAACCTCCAAAACTCCATGTGGTGAGGTTCTCCAAACTGTCTTGTCTGCACCCCACTCTCTCATTTCTTCCTCTTAGGTACTGTACTAACAAGAAATGTTTATGCCAATCTCTGATGAATTTAAAATAGAAACAAAATGTGTGTACTTTTTAATATAATTAAAATCCAAACTGGCATTTAGCTGTTGAATATGAAACCCTCTTTGCAGTGCTGTTGGCTGTGATCTCATTGTCTCACTGGAAAGCTTTGAGGCTCTTTCATGGGGCCAATGGTCTCCATTTTGGACAGACGTGAAACAGAACTTCTGAAAATTTCTGGATGAAATGTTTCACTATTTTTAGAACAGATAGGTGCAATTTGACCAGTTTTTGCATTTTACTCTAATTCTGGACTGCATTTTCTTATGAATAAAAACCTCTAACTTTCCTGTCAAGGGTTTTGAATAGTACTCTTACGTACCGAAGACAGTTGCTGTGTTTTGTTTTTCAATTACATGAATATTTCCTATTTTCTCTGTTTATTAATAAGTTCCTTCTTTATATGTAGGCAGTGTGGAGGAGGAAGAGTCCTAATGTAGATAAGGAAAAAATGGAGAAGATAAAAAGTAGCCAAGACTAAAGGACTAAAGGTTATGACTGGAGAGCCACAACTCGTATCTGGAACAGGAAGACAGTTTTTCATCTTTGTAGGGACAGGAAAATTAGTAAAGAGAGCAAGTAGGGACTTAGGAATCGTAAATTTGGAAAATCAAAAGACTTGCTAAGATGTGGTGAGGAGAACAAGGACAAGAAATGACAGAGTACTCAGAAAAATGTTCAGAGTTCATACAGCTTTTTGGAGATACAGCTCCTGTCCATTCTTGTTTTCAGGATGGTCAGGTTGAGAATGGGGCATTATATGAACAAGTTCTAGATATTCAAAACTGCAAAGTCTGCCTGAACCTTTAAAGTAGTGTGTGATAATCTGACTTAAGTGCTACACAAATTACTTAAAATTATTAGTCTGAATGTTTGTGCCTTATATCAAGGATTGTAAAGAGAATAAAGCCCTCTTAGCATACAAGGAGGTTTTTGAAGATTATATTTTATGTGAAACATTTCAAAACTGGTGAATAGGAATGCAAAGCAATGAAGATTTTAATGTTTTCTCAGCAGACTGAGGAATTGTGGAGTACAGTGCAATCTTAACACAATCCTTGGATATGTAGGGTGCTATGGATAAAGAGAGAGAAATTAATTTACCTTTCAAGTAGATGCAGATACTACTGGAAAAATGAAAATGATTGGAAAATACAGTTGAAAATGATTTGCTAGAGGTTGATACCATCTGTATGTGGAGCATAATACACTCTATTGGTATGGTACACACAAAGTATCCGGTAAGATGAAACTAAATGAATTGAGAACTAAATCTTTGGAAGAACCGTCTAAGAAAAAGGTCTTCTTCCCCACCAAATGTGTTTTCCCTTCAAGTAGGAATTAATTTAGGGAAGTTAATTGCCCTGCATTGTTCTTGCAGCCAGAAGAGACCATTGAAATGACCATTTTTTGCTTCTCTAGCCTTTAAATCTGTTAATTGTGCATCACCATTAACAAGTGAACAATAGGGATACGGCAGCTGGTCAAATAACCAACTAACTGAGTAGCTTTCCCTCCAGTGTAATGATACAAATGTGAGTAGAGGATAGCAGGGAAGAAAGCAGCAGCAGTAAAAGGCAATAACTGAGGCATCGTTTTAATCACAACTGTAAATCTTTAATGAAGACACAGTTTGCAAAAGTTCTGAGGGGGCCTTCAGACTAAGATCAACTCTTCTCTTGATGGACAAGAGACCCAGGACAGTTATAGCACTAGTTAAAATTCCAGGAAAAGCAAATTATGAGAGTGCATCCTGATACAGCTGTCATACTGAGAAAGCTGGGTCAGTTTCAAAAGCAATAGTCACTTCAGCATACACATTTGCAGATGCTATTCTTAAGATAACTTTTCATTTCCAAGTCATGGATTCTCAATAGTTTCTGCAAACTTACTCCCACTAGTATCTATTTCCTGTCTTGAAATTGGCAGTGAGCTGGTGTTTCTTTATTTGGGATTTGTTGGGTTTGGGTTTTTTTTCTGAAGTTATTTAACAGTTGTCTCACACTTACATTGTAACAGAAGGCATCTTAGACTTGTAGTATGGTCTTTGTATTTGAAGAAGCCTTTAAAATTGCATATTCAAATAAAGATACAGTTCTTGAAAGGAGAAATACAGGAATAATGATTTTATTTGCCTCTTTTCTTATTCTAGCACCCTCTATGCCACCATATGAACTTGAAACACCTTTGAATCAAACTGACAGCACTGTGACAGTCTTGCTGAAACCTGCACAGAGCAGAGGCGCTCCTGTCAGGTACTGGGGGTGAAATTCTTTATGAAATTAAAAACCAAATTGATTGATTTCTTGAACATATTTTCTGGGGATTTTCTACACAGCAATCAGTGTCTAAATTCATGTCTGTATTAGCTCTAATTAAATTAAATAACTGAAGAAAATGGAAGTGCTTTGATGTTGAGTGTTCATGTATTGTTTAAAGGATTTGATCCAGATGCAAGTGGCTTGTTCTTTGAAGATAAGGAACAAAGCCATAGTTCTGTTGTGTGGGTGGCTTCTTTAAGGTAATTGCTTACTTCAGTGTTATAAGTTCAAGGGCATATCACATTTTTTATGCTGAGCTACTGTCTTTAATATTCAGTTTTCTTGTTTACTTCACAGATTTAAGGTAGTCAACACTTAGTAAGTTAGCCAATTTAAACAGTATGTACAGTAACATTCATAAAGTACTTGCATTATTTGACCACAGTAGCAGAAATAATAATTTTAAAAAGCAATCTTTAAAACCAGTATCTTGGAATCTTCAGTGTTACATAGTATCCATTAATGAATTTCCAGTTTTCAGAGGTGTATCGCCCTGCCAGATACATGGTACTGTGTAAGTTCTTCATGATTAGAATAAAGGATGCCTGATTTTCAGTGAGTAAGACAGAGAAATTGTTAGATTATTTTAAATGAGAACCAATAATGAGCTCAATACCCTGAATAAACAAAAACAAAGATGAGAGAGATTTTTCACAGCTACAGGATGTTTTTCCTTTTGTCTAATTGTGTATCCTCCTTAATTCTTTCATTACTGTAGGAAGAGTTTCCATCTATACTCAGTGGCTATCATATATTTTCATCCTCATGGTGCAATTTTTGATAATTTCTGTTCATCTGGAAAATACAGATCTGGTATGCTCGTATATACATGAATGAAAATAAATGTTCTTTGGGTTTCTTCAGAATATTCATACAATTCATATAATTAGGAGTTTTTACTATTAGTTATATGTACATAGGTCTGTGATTTAGAAATGCTGTTCAGTCGTTCACTCAGACACCTTTTTTAAAAAGAAGATGTAGCATATCACAGAAGTCTGAACCACCTGAGAAAAAAAAGCAAATATTAGAGCACATTTAATGAAACTGATTTAGCAGGATAGCTTAGGAACAGAATAATTTGATATTTGTCTGACTTTATCTCACAAAGCTGTAGTGTAGTCCTTCTGAATTCAAGCATCTGGTTGAAAACAAGTTGGAGTCATTGTTTAAACATGAATGTATTAGGCTATTATAAAAAAAATGGTTTCAATCTTTTTATCTACATTGTGAACTAAAGATGATTGGCTCCTATAGCAGTAGTGACATATCAGAAACTTCACTGACAATAGAAGGGAGCTCGTTAGGAGATGAAAGTGTGCCAAATAGGTGGATGAGTGGTTAGGGAAATAGGAGGAGAGATTTGAAGTGATATGAAGCTATAGAACTGGCAGATGAACACACAGCAGCAAATTTACTGAGGTCCTTTGCAACAGGTCTTAAAATGAAGACTGACTGCAAACTTAGAGTGTAAATGCTGAGTGAAGCAGAGTGAAAATGAAAGTAAGAATTTCTTAATACTTCTAACACTTTATAGTACATTCCACTCCCAAACACCCTGCTTGCAAAACACATTCTGCATATGGATTTTATCATCTTAATCTGTATTCATTGGATGTTAAAAGTTTAGTCATACTTCATTTATCCACACCACTAGGCAAGATGCCTTGTCTATTGATTCTGCTACAGCTACCGGCTTGGTTAATGCAGATATTTGAAACTGCACTAAACTTGCAGTGTAAATGACTGTTGTTGTTTTATTGATCAACCCATCAACCGTGACACATAAAATTCTTCAATTCCTGAGATGGAAAAGGAGAGCACAATTCTACCATTCACATCAACAAAGCTGATACCTGAGGTCATTCTGAAATCCAACTTCTTTTCCTGTGATTAAATTTTTTTTCTTGTCTTAAATAAGAAAAATCCTGATATTTTATGCAATTTAGAATCCGCACACAACCAGCACAACATCAAAGGAAAGAAGGTGTAATGCTTATTGCTTAAATGTTGCTTCAAAAATCCAGACTTTATATAAATGTTCAGAAAGCTCTGTTTACAATGATAAAGCACACAATAATCACGAAGGCCAAATGGCATTCCAGGTTGGTTTAGAATTCATAAGACTGGACATGATTGAAATGTATTTTGTCAGATTTTTAATACAACAAATACTGCTTGCTTTGTCTCCAGTTTCAGATCCGGCATGTTTGTGGCTGTTGCTGTCTTTGTTTCAAGGAGATTATTTTGGAATTATATATGTTTAAAGCTGTAATGCATTCAGTAATGATGAATGTGTGCACTTCTTTAACAGCTGGCTAAGCTATTTTGGCTTCTAGAATGATTGTAATTTGCAAGGCTTAAATGAAACAAAAATGTTTAATTTAAGATTATCCCCTTGTGGAAATTGTGTAATATATGTCTTATTGCAGATATTCTCTTTTTTTCAGATATTTGAATTTAAGAGTCAGTAAAGTTTTGAAGAATTTGCATAAAAAGCATACAAATGCAACTATTTTTTCTATGAGGGCTCTTCAACATCTGTTGAGGGGGGACTCACTCTTCCAAGGCAGTACTATTTGTACATTTTACTTCTCCAGGGCAAGTCAGCCTAAAGTTTAGAAGACTCTGGGGCCAAATTTTCTGCAAATGTATAAATTGGTCAGTGCTATATAATCGACCAAGTAGTGCTCATTTATTGCAAAGATCTTGCTCGCACAGGAATGAGAAACATAATGCTCAGTTACTGCATGCATTTAGTGCTATTTATACATTCATCTATGTTAGAAAGAACTTTAGATTGTTTGTCACATTGCATTATAAAAGGTTCTTGCGACCTCCTCTGAAAAAAGTTGTCTTGCAAGGTTTTAGCTTCAGCAGGAAAATGAAGTTTTCTTTGTTGCACCTATTTCTAGTCAGTCTTGCCATGATAAAGGTCAAGTGTTTCCACTTCTTTTATCTGTTTACATAAGCAGCAAAGTGTTGTCCCCATACCACCCTCTTCCTGCTATTCTGTGCCACATCCTCAAAAAGCTTTAATAGTAAACACCTCAAAGATTTTGGCTCAGATAACTGGAACTACCTGGTGATAGCAAGTCTCTGTGAGGAGCAGATTCAGGAAAGGAGCAAAATGGCTAGGAAAGAAGGCAAGAGCATCCAGGCTCTACTCTGCCTCATGATCTGTTTTTCATACTACATTATTACAGAGTTTGGCTTAGCTGGATTTGCCCCATTAAACTCTTCGGGCCAGTTAATGGCCCGTTCAGCCAACCTTTCTGCTCTTACAGGCACCACAGACATTTGGTACTTTCCTAATCCAGTCTGAAATGAAGGAACAGGATGACCAAATGTGTCAGCTAGCAAATCCCTGTGGATGCAATACTTGGCGTTTGGGATGTCAAAGTTCTTCCTGCTCTGAGTGCTCTGAGTACGTGGGATCAGTCCAGCAGCATCTGGGGCTGCAAAGCCCAGACAGGATGAGAGGGAGAGAATTGCAGCAATTGCCAAGTAGTATAATTTAAATGTTTCTTAAAGAAAACATGCAGAAGGCGGAAAATAAACTTTGAATTATGTGAGTTGAAAGCTTAGTGTTCTAGAGTGAAGGCAATCTGTGTACTCTCCATGCATGCCCTTTATCACCTGTGTGCCCAACTCCTTCCACTTGCTTAAATAAGAACTCTACTGGGAAAATAAAACAAACATCTCTTTACTTGAAGTGCCTTATTTTGAAACATACTTTTAATCTCTCTACCTTGAAGAACTAGCATTTATTATACTTCAAAAGGCCATAATAAGATAATAAGTATTTTGCAGTACAACTGGAAACTACTGTAGAAATTTCAAACTACATGTTATCTAAAGCGATAAGCACTCCTTTCTACTATCTCATCATGACATTGGCTAAATTTCACAGAAATGTACATTTCTTATTGGCTTATCCAGACCTATAAAGGCATCATGTAAATACTTGGTTCATTGTCGCAGCTGGAATGAAGGTTATCAGGTTATCTGCACATGGTCCCTGGCATAGGAACAGCATGATTCACAGTAAATTGAAATGGTGTAAAGAAACCTGTGTCAGTCCAAGTTCAGGGAGTACTTAATTCTGTATGTGACTTACCCATTTCAACAGCACTCAGAGTGTAATAATTTTTAAATTCATGCCAGAGGACACCTAAATCCTACCCACTGACAGTAGAAGGATGGAGTGAGTTAATCTGAGGGGGTCACCTTAAAATGCAAAGACATCATATGTAATGAGTCCCCACAGAACCATGTCGTGCTACACGTGAAGCAGAGGTCACAGTTGCCTTCCCATGCCTGCCACACACATTACAGGGCAGGAGGATATATCTTAGGGCCTCATCTCTTTCCTTCAGCATGACTGGTGCGGTGAGGATCAGCCTTCTGCATGTCTGGCCATCGTCTCTGCTGTCGCTGTGTGCACTCCCTTCCTTGTAGGCTAGCAGCAGGCATTGGCACTCTTGTGCCACCTAAGCTAGGTCATGCAGCATTGTCCATCCTCTTCCACATGAAGAATGGGGTCATCTGAAGCCTGAGAGAGCTTTTTCAGGATTCTCCAATCTCACAGGCTTCCAGAAAAGCCACTGCCTACCTTTATTCTTGAAATGTACGGTCTTTACAAAAAATCACTCACTTGGTCAGGAGATCAGCAGATTGAATTGCTTCACTGGCAATCAAGAAATTAAAAAAAAACCAGCTAGCAAGCCAGGCAGGCTGTTTGGAAACACATGCAGATATATTTGGTACTCAGAAAGCAGCAGGCTTTCAAACACTCTGAATACAAAAGTTTCAAGATGCTTTTCATTGTTGTGAAAAGTCCATGAGAGGCATTGCTCTTGTGTGGTAGCCACAGGCCTGGGCCTCAGAGTTGCAATCCACTTCTCAAAGTTCCTGATATCTCTGTCTGAGTTTCTATGTTGCATAGAAAGAGTGCAGCATTAGTTACTGTGCATGAATTATGAAGGAATACATCATGAGTATAATTATAAATTCAGGATATGTGAGCTAATGAGTTTTGAAATTGGGAGAATGTTGATTCTCCTGGCACAATAAAAGATGTTAGTGTTCTGTGTGGGCAAAAACATGGCAACAGCACATGCCAGTGAAGACATTGCAACATCTGCATTTTTAGCTATGTCCTCTCACAATTCCTGCCTTGCACATTATGTAATGCTAGCATGTTTTTGTAATTTCCTTCTATTCCCAGTGGCATTGCATGGTAATGCAGTAATGAGAAAAAAGAAAATCCTGTGTAGACACAGCTGAGGAGAGAAGTATCAGAACTGTACATTAATCTACAGAACTTGGAAAGCTTCCCAATAAAATGAAAAGTGAACTCTGGCCTTTCAAGAGCTCACAGATGAAACAGTCTGTATATTAGGTGTATTTATGATAAAGGAATGGGCATGTTGAAATAACGTAACTATATACATGTTTAAGTAGCATTACTAACTAATATTCTGGAATGCCATGTTCAGAATACAGCCTTTCAAATTACTGTGAGACTACAGCATCTAAGGAGCGTGAAGGGAACTCTTTAATTTGCTTGCTACGAGCATCCTTTCTATTGCTAAGGGTAAACATAAAGGCCTGAATTGTGTGCTGTAGGGTCAGCTCTTTCCAAATCATAGTTTTACAACCTGTAAGTCAACCAGTAAAGTTGTTTGAGGATGTCTGTGGTAGAGAAGGGATTGGGTTTTATTAATGCCCATAATTGTCGCTTCTTTATAGCAACAAGTATAATTATTTACAGCAGAAGGGTCAATTTCTGTTTCATTGAGGGAACACTGCAGTAATTGCTTATGCTATAAAAATGCTGTATTTCTTTTTTGTTATGCAGTAGAACTTGTCCTTGAATTTTTTACTGTGTCTTGAAGTAGAATTTATGGTACCTGTTACCTGGACATGCGTGGTGCAGCTTCACATGTCCTGTTAGCTTGTTCAGAAATTTCCATGATCCTTTTACTGTGGCTTTTCACATAGCCCCTGGGTAAAATGAGTACTGATTCTGGATTTCTTCGAGTAATAGTTTGTCATACTAAGCACGTAATGACACCTGTCATTTAGCAATTAATAGAAATTAATCCATAAGTAAGTAAAGCAAGCTAGAGCAATTCAAGAATAAAAGAGAAAAAAAGATTATTCCATATCTCTGAAGAGATTAATTTCAGTTTCATAACTCACTAATACTTTCTCACAGATTTTGGTTATAATTAACAACAAAAATCTGCTGGACTGTTAGGAGGCTCTGCTTTTTTTTTTTTTTTACCTTCCTTCTACATGCTGGCCTTAAGTAGGTTGCAGTGAAGACCATATCTTTGCAAAATTCCTTATGAAAGTCTTCTCTATATTGCTTACCTGTCATTTTGATGGCGTGATAGTCCAGTTCATCTATACCAGTTCTTTGTTTAAATCCTTTGAAGCACTGGGTTTTTCCAGTCTCCCTCATGAAAGGCTGAAGTCCAGCAACAATTCAACCAGTGAATCATTAACTCTTGGAACTCACACCTGTTTTGCTGGCTCTGGATTGCCAACTTAA
>JADMLD010001051.1:0-25632 GCA_017589585.1 Phylloscopus whistleri
CCCTCCGTGACCCCTCCGTGACCCCTCTGTGACCCCTCCGTGACCCCTCCGTGACCCCTCCGTGACCCCTCCGTGACCCCTCCGTGACCCCTCTGTGACCCCCCAGTGACCCCTCAGTGACCCCCCAGTGACCCCCCAGTGACCCCTCAGTGACCCCGGTGCCCCGCCGTGTCCCCAGGTCACAGCGGCTCCTGCACCTGGGTCACCTGTGTGACCTCACCTGTGTGTGTCACCTGTGTGTGTCACCTGTGTGTGTCACCTGTGTGTGTCACCTCACTGTCACCTGTGTGTGTCACCTGTGTCACCTGTGTGTGTCACCTGTGTGTGTTACCTGTGTGTGTCACCTGTGTCACACCTGTGTGTCACCTGTGTCAGACCTGTGTGTCACACCTGTGTGTGTCACCTGTGTCACACCTGTGTGTGTCACCTGTGTCACACCTGTGTGCGTCACCTGTGTCACACCTGTGTGTGTCACCTGTGTCACACCTGTGTCACACCTGTGTGTGTCACCTATGTCACACCTGTGTGCGTCACCTGTGTCACACCTGTGTCACACCCGTGTGTGTCACCCGTGTCACACCTGTGTGTGTCACCTGTGTGTGTCACCTGTGTGTGTCACCTGTGTGTGTCACCACAGTGTCACCTGTGTGTCACCCGTGTCACACCTGTGTGTGTCACCTGTGTGTGTCACCCGTGTCACACCTGTGTGTGTCACCCGTGTCACACCTGTGTGTCACCCGTGTCACACCTGTGCTCTCCCCGCAGGCCACGACTGCTCCATCCGCCTGTGGCACCTGTCTGCGCTCACCTGTCTGCAGGAGCTCCCCGCCCACCGCCGCAAGCACCACGAGGCCGTGCTGGCCGTGGCCTTCCACCCCCGGCAGCCGCTCCTGGCCAGCGCCGGCGCCGACGGGCTGGCCCGGGTCTTCACCTGAGTGCGGGCACCTGGGGACACCTGGGGACACTCCTGGGGACACCTGGGGACACCTGGGGACACTCCTGGGGACACCTGGGCGCACCTGGGGACACCTGGGGACTCCTGGGGACACCTGGGGACACTCCTGGGGACACCTGGGCGCACCTGGGGACAGCTGAGTGCACCTGGGCACACCTGAGTGCACCTGGGCACACCTGGGGACACCTGGGCGCACCTGGGGACACCTGGGGACACCTGAGTGCACCTGGGGACACCTGGGGACACCTGGGCACACCTGGGCGCACCTGGGCACAACCGGGTGCACCTGGGGACAGTGCTGGAGCGGGACACGAGGTGGCGCCGTTTGTTTCTCTGTGCTGGTGGCACCTGAGCGCACCTGGGGACACCTGAGTGCACCTGGGGACACCTGAGTGCACCTGGGCACACCTGGGGACAGCGCCGGCGCCGACAGCCCGGCCAGGGTGTTCACCTGAGCGCACCTGGGGACAGCTGGGGACAGCTGAGTACACCTGGGGACACTCCTGGGGACACCTGGAGACACTCCTGGGGACACCTGGGTGCTCCTGGGGACACCTAGGCACACCTGGGGACACCTGGGTGCACCTGGAGACACACCTGGAGACACCTGGGCACACCTGGGGACACTTGGGTGCACCTGGAGACACTCCTGGGCACACCTGGGCACACCTGGGCACACCTGGGGACAGTGCTGGAGCGGGACACGAGGTGGCGCCATTTGTTTCTCTGTGCTGGTGGCACCTGGTGACACCTGTGGTGGCCTCTGTCACCTCCCCCAGGCCAGGGTGACACCTGGGCACACCTGGGCACACCTGGGCACACCTGGGACAAATTTTTGGGGATTTTTTTTGCTCTTTTCCCCTCCAGGTAAATCCCAAATTTTCGGGAATTTTTTTTTTAGGAATTTTTCTCTGATTTTTTCATCTTTCATCCCAAATTTGGGGGATTTTTTTCCCCTCCCCCCCCCCCCAGGTAAATCCCAAATTTGGGCGTTTCCCCCTCAAAATTTTTAGGAATTTTTTCCCTTTACTTGGATAAATCCCAAATTTTTAGGATTTTTTTCCCCAAAGATTTTTGGGATTTTTTTCCCCCCAATTTTTGGAATTTTTTTCCCCCCCAATTTTTAGCATTTTTTCCCGAAAAAATTTTGGGGATTTTCCCCCAAATCTTGGGATTTTCCCCCCCAATTTTTGGGATTTTTCCCCCCCAATGTTGGGATTTCTCTCCCCAATTTTTGGGATTTTTTTCCCCCCCAATTTTTGGGGTTTTTCCCCCCAATTTTTGGGTTTTTTCCCCAATTTTTGGGATTTTTTCCCCAATTTTTGGGGTTTTTTCCCAATTTTTGGGGTTTTTTTCCCCAATTTTTGGGATTTTTTTCCCCCAATTTTTGGGGTTTTTTTTCCCCAATTTTTGGGTTTTTTCCCAATTTTTGGGTTTTTTCCCCAATTTTTGGGGTTTTTCCCCAATTTTTGGGATCGTCCTCACCCAAATTTGGGGATTTTCCCCCCAAAATTTGGGGGTTTTTTTCCCCAATTTTGGGATTTTTCCCCCCAATTTTTGGGATTTTTTCCCCCAATTTTTGGGTTTTTTCCCCCCAATTTTTGGGATTTTTCCCCCCAATTTTTGGGATTTTTCCCCCCCAATTTTTGGGATCGTCCTCACCCAAATTTGGGGATTTTCCCCCCAAAATTTGGGGATTTCCCCCCCCCAATTTTGGGATTTTTCCCCCCAATTTTTGGGATTTTTTCCCCCAATTTTTGGGATTTTTCCCCCCCCAATTTTTGGGATTTTTCCCCCCAATTTTTGGGATTTTTTTCCCCCAATTTTTGGGATCGTCCTCACCCAAATTTGGGGATTTTTCCCCCCCAATTTTGGGATTTTTTCCCTCAATTTTTTGGGATTTTCCCCCCAATTTTTGGGATCTTCCCCCCAAATTTCGGGATTTCCCCCCCCCTCCCTTTGTAAATTTGTACAGCCCCTAAAAAATCCCCCTGAAATTGCCCCAAATCGCCCGAAATTGCCCCAAATCCGCCTCCCCGGGGGGCGTGGCCGCTGCCTTATCACCGTGTGATAACCGGGGAGCCCCAAATCCCCGGAATTCGCCCCAAAAATGCCCCAGCTCCCCCTTTCTCACGGCGTTTTCTCGGATATTTATTCGGTGTTTTTGGGGAATTTGGGGGGGGTGGGGGAGGGGCGGAAATAAAATGAATTTTTTTGGCAAAAGTTGGGAAGGGTCCCGAGAAAAATGGGGGGGAAACGGGGGGAAATGGAGAAAAATGGGGGAAAATGGGAGGAAAATGGGAGGAAAATGGGAAAAAAGGAGGAAAATGGGGGAAAAGGGATGAAAATGGGGAAAAATGGAGGAAAATGGGGAAAAATGGAGGAAAATGGGAAAAAAGGGAGGAAAATGGGACATTTCCAGTGTCACCACGCCCCCAATGTCCCCAAATCCCCGGAATTGTCCCCAAATCTTCCACTCATTGTCCCCAGATCCCCCCCAGTGTCACCGGTGGGTGGGCTGGGGACACTTGGGGACATCGAGGGGACACTTGGGGGTCACAGGGGACATTGGGGGGACACTTGGGGGTCCCAGGGGACATTGGGGGGACACTTGGGGGGTCCCAGGGGACATTGGGGGGTCCCAGGGGACATTGGGGGGACACTTGGGGACATTGAGGGGACTTTGGGGACATTGGGGGGACACTTGGGGGTCACAGGGGACATTGGGGGGGTCCCAGGGGACATTGGGGGGACACTTGGGGACATTGAGGGGGCTTTGGGGACATTGAGGGGACACTTGGGGGTCCCAGGGGACATCGAGGGGACACTTGGGGGTCCCAGGGGACATTGGGGGGACACAGGGGGGTGGCACTGGGGGCTGGGGGGACACTGGAGGGGACAGAGGGGACACGGACTGGGACTGGGGACAAAGAACGGGATGGGGACACCGTGGGGACACAGACTGGGATTGGGGACACAAACTGGGATGGGGACACAAACTGGGATGGGGACACCGTGGGGACAGGGACTGGGATTGGGGACAGGGTCTGGGATTGGGGACAGGAACTGGGATTGGGGACAGGAACTGGGATTGGGGACAGGGACTGGGATTGGGGACAGGGACTGGGATTGGGGACACAAACTGGGATTGGGGACAGGAACTGGGATTGGGGACAGGAACTGGGATTGGGGACACAAACTGGGACTGGGGACACAAACTGGGATTGGGGACAGGAACTGGGATGGGGACAGGAACTGGGATTGGGGACACAAACTGGGATTGGGGACAGGAACTGGGATGGGGACACCAACTGGGATTGGGGACACAAACTGGGACTGGGGACAGGAACTGGGATGGGGACGGGGACGTGATGGGGACACAAACTGGGATTGGGGACACCGTGGGCACAGGAACGGGGACGGGGACACGATGGCGACAGAGTTCAGTTGTGACAAGAGCCAGGACGGGGACGGGGACGGGGATGGGGACAAAGAACGGGATGGGGACACCGTGGGGACAGGGACAGGGATGGGGACATGAACTGGGACTGGGGACACGAACTGGGACTGGGGACAAGAACTGGGACTGGAGCAAGGACAGGAACTGGGGACAGGAGCCCAGACTGGGATGTGGGCTGGGATGGGGACACGAACTGGGACTGGGACCGGGGACACGAACTGGGACAGGGATTGGGACAGGAACTGGAGCTGGGACACAGAACTCGGCGGGGACAGGAACTGGGACAGGGATGGGGACATGATGGGGACAAGAAATGCAACGGGGACACGAACTGGGACTGGGACTGGGACAGGAACTGGGACTGGGACTGGGACATGAACTGGGACTGGGACAGGAACTGGGACAGGGACAGGGACTGGGACTGGGACTGGGACAGGAACTGGGGACAGGAACTGGGGACAGGGACACGAACTGGGACAGGAACTGGGACCGGGCCAGGGCCACGACCCGGGCCGGGGCCACCATCAGCTGTCCCGGGCTGGCCCGGGCCGGGGACACCGTGTCAGCTGTCCCGGGCTGGCCCGGGCCGGGGACACCGTGTCAGCTGTCCCGGGCCGGCCCGGGGACACCGTGTCAGCTGTCCCGGGCGGGCCCGGGCCGGGGACACCGTGTCAGCTGTCCCGGGCTGGCCCGGGCCGGGGACACCGTGTCAGCTGGCCCGGGCCGGCCCCGCGCTGTCCCCAAACTCTCCCACGCTGCGATCAGCAGCAGCCGCCAGGGCCGTGGCCGGGCTGTTGCGACACGACGGCGACAACGACCGGCCCCCGCTGTCCCCGGGCTGTCACACGCCGCTCCCGGGCCGCGCGTGCGCCGCCAGCAGCAGCCGCAGCGGGGTGGCGGCGCTGTCGCTGTCGTCGCTGTCGCCGTCGCTGTCGCTGTCGCGCTCCGGCCGCACCATCCGGTCGTGCTGGCGGCTGAAGCGCCGCGCGCGGCGGCTGCGGGAGCGGCACGGACCGGCTCGGACCGGTATAAACCGGTACGGACTGGAACGGACTGGTTTGAACCGCGATGGAGCGGTATGATCCAGTATAAACCAGTATGGACCAGTATGGACCAGTATGGACGGGTATAAACCAGTACAAACCAGTCCAAACCAGCCCAAACCAGTACAAAGCAGTACAAACCAGCCCAAACCAGCCCAAACCAGTACAAACCAGCCCAAACCAGCCCAAACCAGCCCAAACCAGTACAAACCAGTACAAACCAGCCCAAACCAGCCCAAACCAGTACAAACCAGTACAAACCAGTACAGACCAGTACAAACCAAACCCAAACCAGTACAAACCAGTACAGACCAGTACGGGCGGCGCTCGTCGGGGCCGAGGCTGCGCCAGAGCTGGGCCAGGTCCCGCGTGGCGGCCGTGGAGGTGAGGCCGGGGATGGCGCTGCCACCAAAGTGTCACCAACCACCACCAGTGACACAGTGATGTCATCGTGACGTCATCGTGATGTCACCGTGATGTCATCGTGACGTCACCGGCACCGTGTCCCCTCCCCAATCCCCCCAATGCCCCCAATGCCCCCAATGTCCCCAATGCCCCCAATGTCCCCAATGTCCCCAATGTCCCCAATGTCCCCAATGTCCCCAATGCCCCCAATGCCCCCAGTGCCCCCAATGTCCCCCCAATGCCCCCAATGCCCCCAATGCCCCCAATGTCCCCCCAATGTCCCCAATGTCCCCAATGTCCCCCCAATGTCCCCCCAATGTCCCCCCAATGTCCCCAATGTCCCCCCAATGTCCCCAATGCCCCCAATGTCCCCAATGCCCCCAATGCCCCCAATGCCCCCAATGTCCCCAATCCCCCCAATGCCCCCAATGCCCCCAATGTCCCCCCAATGCCCCCAATGCCCCCAATGTCCCCAATGTCCCCCCAATGCCCCCAATGCCCCCAATGTCCCCCCAATGCCCCCAATGCCCCCAATGTCCCCAATGCCCCCAATGCCCCCAATGCCCCCAATGCCCCCAATGTCCCCCCAATGTCCCCAATGTCCCCCAATGTCCCCAATGCCCCCAATGCCCCCAATGCCCCCAATGTCCCCAATGTCCCCCCAATGCCCCCAAATGTCCCCAATGTCCCCAATGTCCCCCCAATGTCCCCCCAATGTCCCCGATGTCCCCAATGTCCCCAATGCCCCCAATGTCCCCAATGTCCCCGATGTCCCCAAGGTGTCCCCAAGGTGTCACCTCATGTACTCGCGCCGGTTCAGCCGGCAGAACATGATGAAGCCGTTGACGCATTTGCGCTTTCGGGGCCGCCCCTGTCCCTGTCCCTGTCCCTGTCCCTGTCCTTGTCCTTGTCCTTGTCCCCGGCCGCGGGTCACCCCACGTGTCCCCTCAGGGCCACCGTAGCCGGACGGGTCCTGTGGGGACATCGGGGTGACACTGAGGTGACACTGAGGTGACACTGAGGTGACACCGGGCTGGGGGAGGGGCTCACCTGGGGGCTGAGCTGAGCGTCCGGGAAGAGCTCTGGGGGGGGGGGAGGGGACACAAAGTGACATTGGGGGAGGGGGAGGGGACAAAATCCACCCCAAAACCCAAAAAAAAACCTAAAAAAAACCCCAAAACCCCGAAATTTCACAGAAATCCCCCGCCAAATCCCCCCCCCAAAACCACAAAAAAACCACAAAAGAACCCCAAAAAACCCCCCCAAAAAACCCAAAAATCACCCCAAAACCCCCCAACCCCCCCAAAAAAACCCAACCCCCCCCCAAAAAAAACCCAAAAAACCAAAAAAAACCCCTAAAAATACCCCCCAAAACCCCCCCAAAAAACTCCCCAAAAAATCCCCCAAAAAACCCCTAAAAAATACAAAAAACAACCCTAAAAAAAACCCAAAAAACCCCTAAAAATACCCCCCAAAACCCCCCCAAAAAACCCCAAAAATCCCCCAAAAAAAACCCTAAAAATACAAAAAAAACCCTAAAAAAACCCAAAAAACCCCCCTAAAAATACCCCCCAAAAGCCCTCCAAAAAACCCCCAAAAATCCCCCCAAAAACCCTAAAAAATACAAAAAAACCCCTAAAAAAACCAAAAAAAACCCTTAAAATTCAAAAAAAAACCCTAAAAAAAACCCAAAAAAACCCCTAAAAAATACAAAAAAACCCTAAAAAAAAAACAAAAAAACCTTCTAAAAAATACAAAAAAAACCCTAAAAAAACCCAAAAAAACCCCTAAAAAATACAAAAAAAACCCTAAAAAACCCCCCAAAAAACCCCTAAAAATACCCCCCAACCCCCCCCCCCAAACCCCCAAAATCCCCCAAAAAACCCCTAATAAATACAAAAAAAAACCCTAAAAAAAACCGAAAAACCCCCCTAAAAAATAAAAAAAAAACCCTAAAAAAACCCCAAAAAACCCCTAAAAAATACAAAAAAAACCCTAAAAAAAACCAAAAAAAACCCCTAAAAATACAAAAAAACCCCAAACCCCCCAATTTCACCCAAATTTCACAAAAGCCCCCAACCCCCCCTCCCCCCACCTCTGATGACGGCCTCGGGGGTCCCGGGGGGCTCGGGCGGCCCCAGCAGGGAGGGGCTCAGCCCGAGGGCGCCCCCCCGCGGCCGGGCGGGGCTGGGGGACCCCCCCAGGGCGCCCCCCAGCGGCTCCGGGTCGGGCCCGGGCGGGCAGAGCCACGGGGACGCCCGGGGGGAGCGCCAGGGGCCGGGCCGCCCCGCCCCCTCCTCTTCCTCCTCTTCCTCTTCGTCATCTTCTTCTTCATCGTCGGGGGGAAATCTCAATAAATAAATAAAATTTTTAAAAAATTAAAATTAAATAAAATTTAAAAAAAAAATTATTATTATTTTTTTTTTATGTGGGGAATTTTGATCCCAAGAAGTTAAAAAAAAAAAAAAAAAAAAAAAAGAAGAAGAAAATTCCCCGGAAAAATAATAATAATAAAAAAAAAGTAGAAAATTTCACCCCAAAAAAGTAATTAAAAAAAAAAAAATTTCCCCGGAAAAATAATAAAAAAAAGTAAAGTAGAAAATTTCACCCCAAAAAAGTAAAAAAAAAAAAAAAAAAAAAAAAAAAATTCCCCGGAAAAATAATAAAAAAAGATAAAGTAGAAAATTTCACCCCAAAAAAGTAAAAAAAAAAAAACACAATTAAAAAAAAAGAAAATTCCCCGGAAAAATAATAAAAAAAAATAAAGTAGAAGATTTCACCCCAAAAAAGTAAAAAAAAAAATAAAAAAAATAAAAAATTCCCCGGAAAAATAATAATAAAAAAATAAAGTAGAAAATTTCACCCCAAAAAAGTAAAAAAAAAAAAACAAAAACAAAAAAAAACCAAAAAACAAAACAACAAAAAACCCCCAAACTCGTTTTCCCCACGAGAAAACCCCAAAACGTCCCAAAAAAGCCCCAAACGGCCTCACCTGTGCTGGGGCTCCCCGGGGTCGGGGGGCGGCTCCGAGGGCTCCCAGCAGGGGGGGAAACCTGGGGGGGGCACGGGGGGGGTCAGGGGGGAGTGGGGGAGGGGGGATGGGAAATTTGGGGAGGGGTCCGGGGGGGTTCAAGGGCATTCGGGGTTTTTGGGGGCGTTTGGGTAATTTGAGGAGGGATCGGGGGGTTTAAAGGGGATTTGGGGGTTCCCTGAATGTGGGGAGGGGTCCCTAATTAGGGCGGGGGTCGCTAATTAGGGCAGGGCTGTTAATTAGGGCATGGTCGTTAATTAGGGCAGGGCCGTTAATTAGGGCAGGGTCGTTAATTAGGGCGGGGCTCTCACCCAGCGCCGCCCGTGCCGCCCGCACGTGCTCCTGCAGGAACTCCAGGTAGCCCAGAACGTTCTGCAGCACCTGGACCTGCGACAGGGACACCTGTGACCTCTGACCTCTGACCCCAGGGTCACCTGGGACCTCTGACCCCTGACCCCGGGGTCACCTGGGACCTCTGACCTCTGACCCCGGGGTCACCTGTCCAGTGTGACTTCTGACCCCGGAGTCACCTGGGACCTCTGACCTCGGGGTCACCTGGGACCTCTGACCTCTGACCCCGGGGACACCTGGGACCTCTGACCCCTGACCCCGGGGACACCTGGGACCTCTGACCTCTGACCCCGGGGACACCTGGGACCTCTGACCTCTGACCCCGGGGTCACCTGGGACCTCTGACCCCTGACCCCGGGGGCACCTGGGACCTCTGACCCCTGACCCCGGGGACACCTGGGACCTCTGACCTCTGACCCCGGGGTCACCTGGGACCTCTGACCCCTGACCCCGGGGTCACCTGGGACCTCTGACCTCTGACCCCGGGGTCACCTGGGACCGGGGTCACCTCTGACCCCGGGGTCACCTGGGACCTCTGACCTCTGACCTCGGGGGCACCTGGGACCGGTGACCTCTGACCTCGGGGGCACCTGCCCAGTGTCACCTCTGACCTCCCGGGGGGGTCACCTGCCCGGCGTCACCTGTGACCTTGGGGTCACCTGCCCGGAGTGACCTCTGACCTCCCGGGTGCCACCTGCCTGGTGTGACCTCTGACCTCGGGGTCACCTGGGACAGGTGTGACCTCTGTCCTCGGGGTCACCTCCCCGGGTGTGACCTCCGACCTCCCGGGGGGTCACCTGCCTGGTGTCACCTGTGACCTTGGTGTCACCTGCCTGGTGTGACCTCTGACCTCGGGGTCACCTGCCCTGGGCCATGTGTGACCTCCCCCAACGCCCCCAACGCCCCCAACGCCCCCAACGCCCCCAATGTCCCCAATGTCCCCAATGTCCCCCAAATGTCCCCCCCAGTGCCCCCCCCAGTGCCCCCCCCGCACCTCGGAGCGCCCCCCCTCCCCCGCCGCGGGGCCAGGGCACCATCTGGGCCAACTCGGGGAGCAGCGACCGCCAGTGCCGGGGGGACCTGGGGGGACAGAGGGGACATTGGGGACACTGGGGGGCTTGGGGACATCGGGGGGGGACAGGTGTGTCCCCAGGTGTCCCCAGGTGTCCTCAGGTCTGTCCCCTCCTCACCGGTGCCACTCTCCGGGGCTGCCGCGGGCCGGGGGCTCCATCCTGGGGGGTGCCGACCCCTTTTGGGGGTCCCGACCCCTTTTTTGGGGGTCCCGGTTCCTTTTTGGGGGTCCCGGTCCCTTTTTTGGGGGTCCTGGTTCCTTTTTGGGGAGGGGTCCCGAACCTGGAATGAAACCGAGACCCCGCAGGTCCCAACCCCAGGAGGGTCCTGGTGGGGGGGGGGTCCCGATTTTGGGGTGGGGGTCCCGATTTTGGGCTCGGGGTTCCAATTTTGGGGTGGGGGTCCCAATTTTTTGGGAGGGGGGTCCCAGTTTTGGGGTGAAGGTCCCAGTTTTTGGGGTGGGGGTCCCAGTTTTGGGGTCCCGATTTTGGGGTGGGGGGGTCCCGATTTTGGGGCCATTCCCAGGCCCTGGATTTGGGGTGATCCCAGGCCTTGGGGGCTTTTTGGGGGTCCCAATTTTGGGGTCGGGGTCCCAATTTTGGGGTGGGGGTCCCGATTTTGGGGTGGGGGGTCCCGATTTTGGGGTGGGGGGTCCCGATTTTGGGGTGGGGTTCCCAATTTTTGGGGCCATTCCCAGGCCCTGTATTTGGGGTGATCCCAGGCCTTGGGGGCTTTTTGGGGGTCCCAATTTTGGGCTCGGGGTCCCAATTTTGGGTCGGGGGTCCCGATTTGGGGGTGGGGGCCCCGATTTTGGGGCGGGGGTCCCCATTTTGGGTGGGGGGGCGGTCCCACTTTGGGGCGGGGGGGCGGTCCCGGGGCTTCCCCCCTCCTCGCACCTCGCTGCCCGTGCCCGGCGTGGGGGCGTGGCCAGCGGGAGCGGCCGCGCCGATTGGACGAGGCTTCACATGGGGCGTGGCTTGGGCTGTACCATGTTCGGGGAAGGGGGGCGGATACGGGGGAGGGGGCAAATGGCACCGGGGAGGGGACAACGGAGCCTGGGGAGGAGACGGGGACACCGGGGAGGGGACGGGGGCGCCGGGAGGGACACGAGGGGAGCGGACAGAACCCGGGAAAGGGCGAGAAGGATCCCGGGATGGGACTTGAGGAAGGGGGGGACACGGAGCTGCTTGAGGACGGGGGAAGGACAAGGACCCCCCGGGAGGGGACCGGGACACCGGGAGGGGACAAGGACACCGGGGACGGGGGTGGGCAAAGGAATTGAGGGATCGAGATCCGAAATCTGGGGAGGGGGACACCCCAAATCCCCCCCAGCCCCCCCCGCGGGTGAGCGGAGTTTGAGGGCCCACCCGGGGGGCGGGGTTATGTAAATCAGCGCTCTCGCTTAATCTGCATAACCACGCCCACAAGGGGCGTGACCGCGGCCTCGCGCCGTGCGCGGCGCATGCGCGGTGCCGTTCCCGCCCTTTTCCTCTGAGGCGGCGGCTCCGTGCCGGGCTCGGCGGGGACCGGAGGGTTCGTGAGGGGGGGGCGGGGGTCAGCGGGGGTCCTGGGGGTCACTGCGGGGTCCTGAGGGTCACTCGGGGGGTCCTGGGGGTCACTCGGACCCCTGAGGGTCACTCTGAGTGTCCCGGGGGTCACTCGAGACCCCTGAGGGTCACTCTGAGGGTCCTGAGGGTCCCCCGGGGGGCGGGGTTATGTAAATCAGCGCTCCCTCTTAATCTACATAGCCACGCCCACAAGGGGGCGTGGCCGCGGCCTCGCGCCGTGCGCGGCCTCAGCGCGGCGCATGCGCGGTGCCGTTCCCGCCCCTCGAGGCTCCTGAGGGTCACAAAAATCACAAAAAAAAACGACAATAAAAGCTCAGGAATTGGAATTTTTTGGGGGAATTTATTTGGGAATGTTTTGGGGGATATCTTGGGAATTTTTTTGGGCACTCAGAGCTCGTCCAGGCCGTCGTCCTCAGGCGGGAAGTCGCCGGCGCTGACGCTCTGGGGTCGGACGAAGGCGCCGAAGTTCGGGGGGCACTCGAAGTAACGGCGCCCGCCCACGCTGGGAGGGGGAAATCACCCTTGGGAACCCCCAAATCCCCCAAAATGACCCCAAAAATCCCTCCAGGACCCCCCAAAATCCCCCCAAACCCCTCCAGGACCCCCCAAAATCCCCCCAGGACCCCCCAAATCCCTTCAAGACCCCCCAAAATTCCCCCCAAACCCCTCCAGGACCCCTCAAAAATTCTCCCAAAAATCCCCCAACCCCCTCAGGACCCTCCAAACCCCTCCAGGCCCCCCCCAAATCCCCCCCAGGACCCCCCAAACTCCCCCAAAACCCTTTAAGTCCCCCAAAACCCCTTCGGGACCCCCCCAAAACCCCTCCAGGACCCCCCAAAACCCCTTCAGGACCCCCCCCAAATCCCCCCAAAACCCCTCCAGGACCCCCAAAACCCCTTCAGGACCCCCCCAAATTCCCCCAAAACCCCTCCAGGACCCCCAAAACCCCTTCAGGACCCCCCCAAATCCCCCCAAAACCCCTCCAGGACCCCCAGGAACCCTCAAAACCCCTTCAGGACCCCCCAAAAATTCTCCCAAAATTCCCCCCAACCCCCTCAGGACCCCCCCAAATCCCCTCAGGACCCCCCAAAATTCCCCCCAAACCCCTCCAGGACCCCCAACCCCTTCCCAAAACCCCTCTGGGACGCCCCAAATCCCCTCCAGGACCCCCCAAAATGTCCCCAAATCCCTCCAGGACCCCTCAAAAGTCCTTCAAGACCCCTCAAAACCATATCAGGACCCCCCCAAATCCCCTCAGGACCCCCCAAACTTCTCCAAAATCCCTCCCAGGCCCACCAAATCCCCCCCAAATCCCCCCCAAATCGCCCCCCATACCTGCCGTCGTGCTTGCCCAGGGGTTCGTCGTAGCGAACGCCCACCCACAGCCCCGGCTTGAAATCCGTCTCACCTGGCAGGGGGGAAACGAAACGCAAAATAAAATAAAATAAAATGAAATAAAATAAAACAACCACGAAACAAAACAAAACGAACCCAACAACAAGAACAAAAAAAAAGAAACCCACAAAAAAGACAAAAAAAAAACCCCCACACCAAAAAAAAACCTCCCCCCCAAAAAAAAAACCCCAAACAAAAAACCCCCCCAAAAAAATCCCCGAACAAAAAAAAAAAAACCCAAAAAAACCAAACCAAACCAAACCAAAAAAAGCCCAGAACTCCCAAAACCACCCCAAAAAACCAAACCAAACCAAAAAAAATCCAAAAAACCCAAAGCGAACCCAACAAAAAAGCCCAAACAAATGAAAAAAACCCCCCAAAAAACCCCCAAAAAACTGAACCACACCAACCAAACCAAAAGCCAAACCAACCAAATGAAAACCCCAAAAAACCAAACCAAACCAACAGAACAAATAAACAAACAACAAAAAAAAAAACCCAAACCAAAAAAAATTCCAAAAAACCAAAAAAAAACCCCCACAAAAAACCAAAAAAAAACCCCCCAAAAAATCAAAAAAACCCCAAACAAACAAACAAACAAAAAACCCAAAAAACCCAAAATAAAACCCACAAAAAACCCCGCAATCCCCCCCCCTCCAACAAAACCCCAAAACTCCCCCCAAAAAACCGGGGAAAAAAAAGAAACAAAAACCCCGAAAAAAAAATTTCTTTCCCCGAGGCGAAAATTTCCCCGGGAGCACCCAAGGGTGCCGCCCGAGGGTGAAACGGCGGCACCCACGCACCCACGAAGGCGATGGTTCCCCTGCGGCTCGGCTGCCCCGGCACCCGGACCTCGCAGCGCGCCCCGAGCGGCAGCGCCGCCGCCGCCGCCGCCTCCTCCGCCCGCCGCTGCTCCCGCTCCCGCTCCCGCTCCTGCTCCCGCTCCCGGTCCCAGCGGCCCCACGAGCGCTGCCGGAGGAAGGAGCGCAGCGACTCTGCGGGGACACCGGGGCTGACACCGAGGGGCGCTCCGGGAGGCGTTGCTGCCCTTCCCGGCCCCGCTCCCGCTTCCCTCTCCCGGTTCCGTTCCTTGCTCCCGGTCCCGCTCCCATTCCAGCTCCCGGTTCCGTTCCTTGTCCCGGTCACTCTCCCGCTCCCAGATCCTCTCCCGGTCCCGCTCCCGTTCCTGGTCCCGCTCCCGTTCCCGATCTCGGTCCCAATCCCAGCCCCGGTCCCGGACCCGCTCCCGGTGGCCCCAGGAGGGGACAGCAGCCCCGTGTCCCCAAATGTCCCCAATCCCCCCAATCCCCCCAATGCCCCCCAATGTCCCCAATGTCCCCAATGTCCCCAATGCCCCCAATGTCCCCCCAATGCCCCCAATGCCCCCAATGTCCCCCCAATGTCCCCAATGCCCCCAATGTCCCCAATGCCCCCCAACCCCCCCCAATGTCCCCAATGTCCCCAATGTCCCCCCAATGCCCCCAATGCCCCCAATGCCCCCAATGCCCCCAACGCCCCCAATGTCCCCAATGTCCCCCCAATGCCCCCAATCCCCCCAATGCCCCCAATGTCCCCAATGTCCCCAATGTCCCCAATGTCCCCAATGTCCCCTGAGTGTCCCCAATGCCCCCAATGCCCCCAATGTCCCCAATGTCCCCCCAATGCCCCCAATGCCCCCAGTGCCCCCAATGCCCCCAGTGCCCCCAGTGCCCCCAATGCCCCCAATGCCCCCAATGTCCCCCAATGCCCCCAATGTCCCCAATGTCCCCAATGTCCCCCCAATGTCCCCAATGCCCCCAATGTCCCCCAATGCCCCCAATGTCCCCAATGTCCCCAATGTCCCCAATGTCCCCAATGCCCCCAATGTCCCCAATGTCCCCCAATGCCCCCAATGCCCCCAATGTCCCCAATGCCCCCAATGTCCCCAATGTCCCCAATGTCCCCCCACTGTCCCCAATCCCCTCAATGTCCCCCAATGTCCCCAATGCCCCCAATGTCCCCAATGCCCCCCATGCCCCCAGTGCCCCCAATGTCCCCAATGTCCCCAATGCCCCCAATGTCCCCCCAGTGCCCCCAATGCCCCCAGTGCCCCCCGTGTCCCCACCCGCTCTCTTGTCGTAGTCGCTCTCGGCCATCTCGTACTTGGCCACCTGCGTCACGTCCTCGAACTGCCCCGGGCGGGCCCCGCTCAGATCTGTCACCTGGGGGGGGGGGGGCAGCACCCTTGGGTGGCACCTGGGTGTCCCCTCGGTGTCCCCTGGGTGTCACAGTCACCCTCTGGGTGTCCCTGTCACCCTCTGGGTACCCCCAGGTGTCCCCTGGGTGTCCCTGGGTGTCCCTTGGGTGTCCCTGGATGTCCCCGGGTGTCCCCTGGGTGTCCCTGTCACCCTCTGGGTGTCCTTGTCACCCTCTGGGTACCCTCAGGTGTCCCCTGGGTGTCCCTGGGTGTCCCTTGGGTGTCCCTGGATGTCCCCGGGTTTCCCTTGGGTGTCCCTGTCACCCTCTGGGTGTCTCCGGGTGCCCCCACATGTCCCTTGGGTGTCCCCTGGGTGTCCCTGGGTGTCACTGTCACCCCCTGGGTGTCCCTGTCACCCTCTGTGTGTCCCTTGGGTGTCCCTGGGTGTCCCCTGGGTGTCCCTGGGTGTGTCCCATCCCCCCCCAGGTGTCCCTGTCTGCCCCCACGTGTCCCTTGGGTGCCCCTGGTGACACCCTTGGGTGACACAGGGTGACACAAGTGACACCCTGCAGTGGCACAGGAGGGTGACAGTGGCACCCAAGGGTGACGGTGACACACTCACGTGCGCTCGGCACCCGTCCCTGACGGGGGTAGGACCCCAGCAGGGCCCCGGTGACACCCCAGGGTGACACAGGGAGGTGACAATGACACCCCAGGGTGACAGTGACACCCATGGGTGACACAGGGTGACAGTGGCACCCTTGGGTGACACAGGGTGACACAGGTGGCACCCATGGGTGACACAGGGTGACACTGGCACCCATGGGTGACACAGGTGGCACCCACGGGTGACACAGGGTGACAGTGGCACCCTTGGGTGACACAGAGTGACAGTGGCACCCTTGGGTGACACAGGGAGGTGACAATGACACCCCAGGGTGACAGTGGCACCCATGGGTGACACAGGGTGACAGTGGCACCCATGGGTGACACAGGGTGACACAGGTGGCACCCATGGGTGACACAGGGAGGTGACAATGATACCCCAGGGTGACACAGGTGGCACCCTTGGGTGACAGTGACACACTCACGTGCACTCTGCACCCATCGGTGACCGGGTAGCTCCCCAGCAGGGCGTCGTCGCTGTCCAGCGCCCCCAGGGGCTCGTCCTCGGCGCCGAAGAGCTGCAGGCGCATGGCCGAGGCCGGGGAGCCGACCAGCAGCTCCAGCTTGCACTGGGAACGGAGACTGGGTGAACTGGGAGCACTGGGAACGGAGACTGGGTGAACTGGGAGCACTGGGAACGGAGACTGGGTGAACTGGGAGCACTGGGAACGGAGACTGGGGGAACTGGGAGCACTGGGAACGGAGACTGGGGGAACTGGGAGCACTGGGAACGGAGACTGGGGGAACTGGGAGCACTGGGAACGGAGACTGGGTGAACTGGGAGCACTGGGAACGGAGACTGGGTGAACTGGGAGCACTGGGAATGGCACTGGGGGAACTGGGAGCACTGGGAATGGATACTGGGGGAACTGGGAGCACTGGGAATGGCACTGGGGGAACTGGGAGCACTGGGAACAGAGACTGGGGGAACTGGGAGCACTGGGAACGGAGACTGGGTGAACTGGGAGCACTGGGAACGGAGACTGGGTGAACTGGGAGCACTGGGAATGGCACTGGGGGAACTGGGAGCACTGGGAACGGAGACTGGGTGAACTGGGAGCACTGGGAACGGAGACTGGGTGAACTGGGAGCACTGGGAACGGAGACTGGGGCAACTGGGAGCACTGGGAACGGAGACTGGGGGAACTGGGAGCACTGGGAACGGAGACTGGGGGAACTGGGAGCACTGGGAACGGAGACTGGGGGAACTGGGAGCACTGGGAATGGCACTGGGGGAACTGGGAGCACTGGGAATGGCACTGGGGGAACTGGGAGCACTGGGAACGGAGACTGGGGGAACTGGGAGCACTGGGAACGGAGACTGGGGGAACTGGGAGCACTGGGAACGGAGACTGGGGGAACTGGGAGCACTGGCAATGGCTACCGGGCAGACCGGGTTCCCGTTTTCCCGCCCCGGTGCCGGGCCCGGTGCCGGTGCCGGTGCCGGTTCGGTACCTTCAGCTCGGCGATGGTCAGCTCGGGCGAGAAGCGCTTGCAGGCCCGGAAGGCGTTCAGGGAGCTGCTCACCGACAGCCACACCGGGCCCGCGCCGGTCCCGCCGCCGTTCATGGCTCCGGTACCGAGCGGGCCCCGCCGGTACCGCCCGAACCGAAGCGAAACGGGACCACCGGACACCGCCGGGAGCTCCCGAGCCGCTCCCGAGCAGCTCCCGAGCCCCTCCCGGGAGCCTCCGGGAGCCGCCGGATCCTCCCGACCCGGGAGTCCCGAACGGTACCGGAGCCGCTTCTGGAACCTTCACGGGCCGCCACAGCCGGGACCGCTGAGGGAGCGGCCAATCGGAATCGGAGGATGATGTCACGTGTCGCAAGCTGACCAATAGCGATCGAGAGAAGGCGGGATGAAGGGAAAATGACCCAATAGGAGCGTAAAGGAGGCGGGATAAATAAGGAGTGGCGAATAGGGAAAGAGAAAGGGAGGAGAGAAGAGAGGCTCAGCCAATAGAAAAAAGGGAGGGCGTGTCAAAATGAGAATGGACCAATAGAAATAGGAAAGAGGCGGGGTCAATGCGATGAGGAACTTGGCGGGCTTGGGACAGCGTTGACCAATGAGAAGCGCGAATGGGAGTGATTGACGGGTGGTACGACCAATGGGATGAGGGAGGAGGTGGAAGGGGCGTGGCCGCGCAGCCATGGATGGGGATGGCGCGTACGAGCCGGGTTTCGTGGGGATTCGCTTCTGCCAGGAATGGTGAGGGAAAAACAGCGGGAAAACAGCGGGAAAACACCGGGAACACACCGGGAATGCACCGGGAATATACCGGGAATGGGGGGGGGAAAACACCGGGAATGGGGGGGGAAAACACCGGGGATGCTCCGGGGATGCACGGGGAGTGCGGGGGGGGCGGACGGGAAATGGCGGGAACCGTGAGGGGAGCAGCGGGAGTGGTGAGGGGGGAGCGGGAGCTGGGAGGGGGAAAATGGGAATTGTGAGGGAAAAATAAAAAATACAGGGAATTGTGAGGGGAAAAATGGGAATTCTGAGAGGGAAATTGGGAATTGTGAGGGGAAAAATGGGAATTGTGAGGGAAAAATAAAAAATACGGGGAATTGTGAGGGGGAAAATGGGAATTGTGGGGGAAAAATAAAAAATACGGGGAATTGTGAGGGAAAAAATAAAAAATACGGGGAATTGTGAGGGGAAAATGGGAATTCTGAGGGAAAAATAAAAAATACAGGGAATTGTGAGGGAAAAAATAAGAAATACAGGGAATCGTGAGGGAAAAAATAAAAAATACGGGGAATTGTGAGGGGAAAAATAAAAAATACGGGGAATCGTGAGGGAAAAATAAAAAATACAGGGAATTGTGAGGGAAAAATAAAAAATACGGGGAATTGTGAGGGGAAAATGGGAATTGTGAGGGGGAAATTGGGAATTGTGAGGGGAAAAATAAAAAATACGGGGAATTGTGAGGGGGAAAATGGGAATTGTGAGGGAAAAATAAAAAATACGGGGAATTGTGAGGAAAAAATAAAAAATACGGGGAATTGTGAGGGAAAAATAAAAAATACGGGGAATTTTGAGGGGGAAAATGGGAAATTCTGAGGGAGGAAAAAATGGGGAATTTTGGGGGGCGAAATTTGGGAATTCTGAGGGGGAATCCCCCCCGGAGCCTCCCAGTAATCCCAGTTTGCCCAGTAACAACATGCTGTACCCCAAGGAGGACAAGGAGAACCGGATCCTGCTCTACGCTGTGAGTGCCAAACTGGGACCAGTTTGGGGCTGGGACTGGGACCAGTTTGGGACTGGGACTGGGGCTGGTTCGTCCCAGTTCATCCCAGTTTGTCCCAGTGCATCCCAGTTTGTCCCAGTTCAGCCCAGTCCATCCCAGTGCCCTCATGGCCCCTCATGAGTCCATCCCAGTTTGTCCCAGTGCCCCCCCAGTTCATCCCAGTTTGTCCCAGTGCCTCCCAGTTCATCCCAGTCCCTCCCCAGTGCCCCCCAATCCATTGCAGTCCATCCCAGTTCATCCCAGTTCGTCCCAGTGCCTCCCAGTCCATCCCAGTTCATCCCAGTCCATCCCAGTTCACCCCAGTCCTTTCCCAGAACTGGATCCTGCTCTATGCTGTGAGTGCCAAACTGGGACCAGTCTGGGACTGGGACTGGGACTGGGCCATCCCGGTTCATCCCAGTTTGTTCCAGTCCCTTCCAGTCCCTCCCAGTGCCCCCCAGTCCATCCCAGTTTGTTCCAGTCCCTTCCCAGTCCCTCCCAGTGCCCCCCAGTCCATCCCAGTCCCTCCCAGTCCCTCCCAGTCCATCCCAGTTTGTTCCAGTCCCTTCCCAGTCCCTCCCAGTGCCCCCCAGTCCATCCCAGTTTGTTCCAGTCCCTTCCCAGTCCCTCCCAGTGCCCCCCAGTCCATCCCAGTTTGTTCCAGTCCCTCCCAGTGCCTCCCAGTCCATCCCAGTTTGTTCCAGTCCCTCCCAGTGCCTCCCAGTCCATCCCAGTTTGTTCCAGTCCCTTCCCAGTCCCTCCCAGTGCCCCCCAGTCCATCCCAGTTTGCCCCCAGTGCAGGAACTGCGATTACCAGCAGGAGGCCGACAACAGCTGCATCTACGTCAACAAAATCACGCACGAAGTGGAGTGAGTGGGAGCCCCAAAATCACCCCCAAATCACCCCCAAATCACCCCAAACGTTACCCAAAAATATCCCCAAAAACCCCCAAAAACGTCCCCCAAAATCTCCCAAAATTGCCCCAAAATTGCCTCAAAATCCCCAGAAAATGTCCCAGAAATCTCCCAAAAATCTCCCAAAAAACCCAAAAAAATCCCTCCAAAATCCCCAAAAAATCCCCCCAAATCCCCCCAAAAAATCCCCCAAAAATCCCCAAAAAATCCCCAAAAAATCCCCCAAAAACCCCCCAAAATCCCCAAAAAATCCCCCAAAAATCCCCCAAAATATCTCCGAAAATCCCCCCAAAATCCCCCCAAAATCCCCCAAAAATCCCCAAAAAATCCCCCCAAAATCCCTAAAAAATCCCCCAAAAAATCCCCAAAAATTCCCCAAAAAATCCCCAAAAAGTCCCCAAAAAATCCCCAAAAAGTCCCCAAAAAATCCCCCCAAAATTGCCCCAAAATCCCCCCCAAAAAAACCCCAAAAAATCCCCCCAAAACTGCCCCAAAAAAATCCCCAAAATTGCCCCAAAATCACCCAAAACTGCCCCAAAATCACCCAAAATTGCCCCGAAACCGCTCCAAACTGTCCGCAAAAAATTCCCAAAGGTTTTCTTGGGAGCCCTGGGTGGGATTTTGGGCTGCTTTGGGTGATTTTGGGGATTTTGGGGGATTTTGGGGGTTTTTGGGTGATTTTGGGCTGGTTTGGGGTGATTTGGGGGTTTTTGGCTGGTTTGGGGTGATTTTGGGGGATTTTGGGGGGTTTGGGGGTTTTTGGGCTGGTTTGGGGTGATTTTGGGGGATTTTGGGTGATTTTGGGGGTTTTTGGCCGGTTCTGGCCGGTTCTGGCCGGTTCTGGCCGGTTCTGGCCGGTTCTGGCCGGTTCCGTGACCCCCCCGTTGCCGTGGCAGCGAGCTGACCCAGATCATCGCCGACGTCTCGCAGGACCCGACCCTGCCCCGAACCGAGGATCACCCCTGCCAGAAGTGAGGGGCACCTGGGCACCTGGGGACACCTGAGGGGCACCTGGGGACGCCTGGGGACACCTGGGGGGCACCTGGGGACATCTGGGCACCTGGGGACACCTGGGGGGCAGTTTGGGGCCGCCTGGGGAGACTTTGGGGACACCTGGGGGGCACCTGGGCACACCTGGGCACACTCGGGGACACCTGGGGACACACCTGGGCACACCTGGGGACACACCTGGGGACACACTTGGGGACACACCTGGGCACACCTGGGCACACTCGGGGACACCTGGGGACACACCTGGGCACACCTGGGGGCACCTGGGGATACACCTGGGTACACCTGGGGACACACCTGGGCACACCCGGGGACACCTGGGGGACACCTGGGCACACCTGGGCACACCCGGGGACACCTGGGACACAGCTGGGCACACCTGGGGACACACCTGGGCACACTTGGGCACACCTGGGCACACCTGGGCACACCTGGGGACACCTGGGGACACCTGGGGACACCTGGACACACCTGGGCACACCTGGGCACACCTGTGCACACGTTTCTTTGCCGTGCCCAGGTGCGGGCACAAGGAGGCCGTGTTCTTCCAGTCCCACAGCGCCCGTGCCGAGGTGAGAGCCGAAAAACCCCAAAATCCCCAAATTCACCCCCGAAACCTCAAACTCCTCCCCAGAAACCCCAAAATCCCCAAAATCCTCCCCAGAAACCCCAAAAACCCCAAAATCTCCTCAAAATCCTCCCTAAAACCCCAAAAATTCCCCAAAAATTCCCAAAAAAATCCCCAAATTCCCAAAAAAAAACCCCAAATCCCAACATTTGGGGTTTTTTGGGATAAATCTTTGGGATTTTGGGGGAGGGTCCAGGGGGGATTTTTTGGGGAGGGGGTCTTGTGGGATTTGGGATTTTTTGGGGGGGATTTTGGGGTTTGGGGGTTTTTTGGGGGGGAAATTTGGAGATTTTGGGTTTTTTTGGGGAGGATTTGGGGTTTTTTGGGGGAAATTTGGAGATTTTGGGGGGAAATTTGGAGATTTTGGGTTTTTTTGGGGGGGATTTGGGGTTTTTGGAGGGGAAATTTGGAGATTTTGGGGTTTTTTGGGGGGAAAATTTGGAGATTTTGGGGTTTTTTGGGGAGGATTTGGGGGTTTTGGGGGAAATTTGGAGATTTTGGGGTTTTTTGGGGGGAAAATTTGGAGATTTTGGGGTTTTTTGGGTGGGATTTGGGGTTTTTGGGGGAAATTTGGAGATTTTGGGGTTTTTTGGGGAGGATTTAGGGTTTTTGGGGGGGAAATTTGGAGATTTTGGGGTTTTTGGGGAGGATTTGGGGTTTTTGGGGGAAATTTGGAGATTTTGGGGTTTTTGGGGAGGATTTAGGGTTTTTGGGGGGGAAATTTGGAGATTTTGGGGTTTTTGGGGAGGATTTGGGGTTTTTGGGGGAAATTTGGAGATTTTGGGGTTTTTGGGGAGGATTTGGGGTTTTTTGGGGGAAATTTGGAGATTTTGGGATTTTTTTGGGGAAAATTTGGAGATTTTGGGGTTTTTTGGGGAGAATTTGGGGTTTTTGGGGGGGAAATTTGGCGATTTTGGGGAGGATTTGGAGGAGATTTTGGGGTTTGTTTTTGGGGGTGGATTTTGGGGGAGGATCCCGGGAGGGATTTTGGGGTTTTTTGGGATTTTTTGGGGTGGGAATTTTGCCCCCAAATCCCCTGAATTCAGCCCAAACCCCCCAGGACGCCATGAGGCTGTACTACGTCTGCACCGCCCCCCACTGCGGCCACCGCTGGACAGAGTGACCCCACAGTGACCCCACAGTGACCCCACAGTGACCCCAGTGACCCCAAAGTGACCCCAGAGTGACCCCACAGTGACCCCAAACTGACCCCAAAGTGACCCCAGAGTGACCCCACAGTGACCCCACAGTGACCCCAAACTGACCCCAAAGTGACCCCAGAGTGACCCCACAGTGACCCCACAGTGACCCCAAACTGACCCCAAAGTGACCCCAGAGTGACCCCACAGTGACCCCACAGTGACCCCAAACTGACCCCAAAGTGACCCCACAGTGACCCCACAGTGACCCCAGAGTGACCCCAGAGTGACCCCAGAGTGACCCCAGAGTGACCCCAAAGTGACCCCAAACTGACCCCAGAGTGACCCCAAAGTGACCCCAAAGTGACCCCAAACTGACCCGAGTGACCCCAAACGTGACCCCAAAGTGACCCCAAAGTGACCCCAGTGACCCCAAAGCGACCCCAAAAGTGGCCCCAAACTGACCCCCAAAGTGACCCCAGAGTGACCCCAAAGTGACCCCAGAGTGACCCCAAACTGACCCCACAGTGACCCCACAGTGACCCCACAGTGACCCCACAGTGACCCCACAGTGACCCCAAACTGACCCCAAAGTGACCCCACAGTGACCCCACAGTGACCCCAGAGTGACCCCAAACTGACCCCACAGTGACCCCAGAGTGACCCCACAGTGACCCCAAATCCCACCCAGGACCCCAAAAGTGACCCCAGGATGGAAAAATCCCCCCCAAAACTCCAAGAAAATCCCCAAATTAAAGAATTTCCCCCCCAAAATTTCAAAGAAAATCCCAAAAATTTCAAGAAAATCCCAAAATTTTCCTTTCCCCTCCCCCAATTTCCCCTCCCCCACCCCCCCCCCAGAAACCCCAAAAAATTCCAAACTCAAACTCAACGAAAGATTTTTTTTGGGAATTTTTTATTCCTATCCACCAAAATTTTTTGGGAATGAGGAGGAGTGGGGGGGAGGGGGGATTAAATAAGACAAAAAAGGAGGGGAAAATCCCAAATTTTGGGGGAATTTTTTGGGGATTTTTTTGGGAATTTTAGGGGAATTTTTTGGGAATTTTTAGGGAATTTTAGGGGAATTTTTGGGGAATTTTTGGGGAATTTTTCCCTTCATCCCAAAAGTACCAAAAAATCGGGAAAAGCGACAAAAAAAAAATCGGGATAAAACCGGTGCCATTTATACAAATATAGTGTTTTATAAAAGGGAATTTTTGGGGGGAAAAATTTGGGAATTTTGGGAATAAGGAAAAGGGGGAGGGGCTTAAAACCCTGAGCCGCTCCAGGAAATAATTTAGGGAAAAAAAAAAAAAATTTGGGGAATTTTTTTAGGAATTTTTTAGGGGCTAAAAAAAGTGCCTGGATTCTCGTGCCTGGAAGCTCCTGAATTATTAATTATTATTATTAATTAATTAATTTCCTCGTTAATTGTTACGATTAATTAAAGATTATTGCTTGCTTCCCCTCCCCCCCCTTTTTTTTTTCTCCCGACGGATCCGGGAATTCCTGGGGGGGGGGATGGGAGGAGGGGCCTGGAACCTTCTGGAAGGTTCTGGAATTCCGTGGAAAGTTCCGGATCCCTGAAAACGGCCTTGGTCCCTTCGGGGAGGTTCTGGATCCCTCTGGAAGGTTCTGGAACCCCCGTGGAATGTTCTGGATCCCTGAAGAACGGCCTTGATCCCTTCTGGAAGGTTCTGGAATTCTGTGGAAGGTTCTGGAATCCCCTGGAATGTTCTGGAATCCCCTGGAATGTTCTGGAGCTGGAGCTGGGGAGCTCTGGGATCCAAATCCTCTGTCCTGGCAGAGAAACCCCGAGCGGACCCCGGTGGATCCCAAACGGATCCCAAACCCCAAAGTGGATCCCGGTGGATCCCAGTGGATCCCGGTCGCGGTTCCAGGCGCTCCAGGACCCCGGAGAAGATCCAGAGCTGCCAATCCCAATGGGAATCTCACAACTCCGGGGCAGTTCCTCTGTCCCTGGGGATCCCAGTGGATCCCAGCAGATCCCAGTGGATCCCAGCAGATCCCACCAGGGCTCCAGGTGCTCCGGAGCCCCCGAGCACATCCTGGCGAAGCCGCCAATCCCAACGGGAATGAATATCCCAGTTCCACGGGGATTTTTCTGTCCCAGTGGATCCCAGTGGATCCCAGTAGATCCCAGTCACAGCTCCAGGTGCTCCGGGGCTCTGGAGAAGATCTTGGCCAAGTGCTGCAGTTCCTGATCCTGATTGGTCCGTCACAATCCCACGGGGATTTTTCTGTCCCAGTAAATCCCAGTAGATCCCAGCAGATCCCAGCAGATCCCAGCAGATCCCAGGCGCAGCTCCAGGTGCTTGGGGGGGGGCCCCGAGAAGATCCGGAGCCACCAATCCCCATGGGAACGTCGCAGCTCCAAGGGGATTTTTCCGTCCCAGTGGATCCCAGCGGATCCCAGCGGATCCCAGCGGATCCCAGTCAGGGTTCCGGGTGCTCGGGTGCCCCCGAGAAGATCCTGGCGAAGCGCCGGAGCTGCCGGGCGGCCGAGCTGGACTCCTGCTGCAGCCGCCGGTTGTTCTGGCGCAGGTTGGCCACCTCGGCCTGCAGGAA
>JADMLD010000589.1:0-138026 GCA_017589585.1 Phylloscopus whistleri
TTTTATTTTGTCCTTACCTTTAGCTGGTGTCCGTCGTTGTTGCTCGGGAGATGAGGTTCTTCTGTCCGTGTCCGTCGTCCGCGCCTCCAGGAGGATGCTCCGGCGGGTGTCGCTTGTCGTCTGCGCCCGATGCCGGCACCGTCCTCGCCGCCCAGGGAGATGCTCTGTCGGTGTCGTCCTCTCTTCCCGCGGGTCTGCTCCAGCCGGTGTCCGTCCTCCTCGCCCTGCTGCCGGCACGGGGGGCGCGCCGCCTCCGTCGTCTTCACCCCGGGGGATGCTCCGCCGGTATCCCTTGTCCTCGTCCCCTGCCAGCTGCTCGCCCGCTGACCGTCCGCCTCAGCCCGGGGCTGTCTCCGTCATCGTTGCCCCGGGGGATGCTCCGGGCGGTGTCCGTCCTCCTCGCCCGGGGGGCTTGCTGTCCTCGCCGTCTTCACCCCGGGGGGATGCTCCGGCCGGTGTCCGTCCCTCCCCCTCCACAGGCCCACAACGCCATCGGGCGCAGACTCGCGGGCGCCGCTCGGACCTCCTCCCTCCCTCCCGGGCACCCGCAGCTCCCGCCGGGCCGGGGGCGCTCGCGGGGGCAGCCCCGGGGCTCCGGTGCTGAGCTCCCATCCGCAGGTGCCGCCAGAGCCCCGGGCTGCGCACCTTTTATATTCAGGACAAGCCCCCCCCTCTCAGCGACAGCCAATGGGAGCGCACAGTGACGCCCAGGGCGGAGCATCACCGCCCTTTGTGACGTCACAATCCATAGGCGGAGACACAACACGGAGCCATCTGATTGGCCGGGCTGGGGCGGGGCGGGGCCGAGGCCACCCCGCGCTTTTGGCGGCAGCTCCGGCTGCTCCCGCTCCCTCTGCAGCTCCTGGAGCCCCTTCAGGCCCTGCCAGGGGCTCGCAGCTCTCCCTGCACCCTTCCCTTCCCCAGGTGAACATTCCCAGCTCTCCCAGCCCGGCTCCGCAGGGGCTCCAGTTCCTCTGGGCTCGCCCCAGCAGCTCCCCATCCTGCAGGGGGGCTCCCGGCTCTGCAGGTGGGGTCTCACCTGAGCGGGGCCCAGGGCCAGGATCCCCCGGAGCTGCTGCTGCCCACGCTGGGGCTCAGCCCAGGCCACCTTGGGGTCATGTCCAGCCTCTCCCACACCCACCCACCCACATGGTGCCCACGGCGGGAGCTGTGCAGGTGACATCAATGACAGTTTATTCCGTGCACCCGCTTTGTCTTTCATTCACTCTTCCTTCATTGAGAATAGACTTAGGAAAAAATTAGCAGCATTTTTATCCTCCCCTAATGAATGGGGAAATGAAAGGCAAAGTGAGTTTGTCCAGGTTTACAGGTATGGGGGACGCCAATGGTGACATTGCCAGAAAATGACAACAAAAGCAGGAATCCAAGAGAAAAAAAAATCATACTCATCACCTAAATCTTTAACTCCCATATTAGCTGGTGTTGATCGTATTTCAAGAGCTGAGTCAAACATGCTGTCATTGTGCCCCAGCCCGCTTGAATCCAACCTTTCTTTAAGAACTGCCCTCCCCAGAGGGCTCAGCAGAGGGGGAGCTTGGATCTGGGGTTCTCATGACCGCTAATGCAGGCGGGCACCGTGATGGTTCGAGTGATCTCAGAGCGCTAAAGACACAGCAGGGGACAAGTATAATTTGCTCAACAGCAGTACACTTTATGAAGTGCACACAGCACTCTGTGCGAGAGAGGGAGAGAGAAGAGAGAAGGGGAGAGGGAGAGGGATAAGGAGAGAGAGAGAGAGAGAGAAGAAGGGGTATAGCTACCAACGGAGAGACGGAGTCCTCGTGGTGCAGGATGACCAAGAGACACGTCTTTGTCCGTGGGAGATCTCAGAATTTGGGCCATCTCGAGGGGTCTCTTATAGTCCTTTCCGAAGCGACAGGCAGTTGGCCAAGAGGTGAGTTCAGCATCAGCAGGTGCGCTGAGAGCAGGGCGAAGTGCTCTGACGCTCAGAGCAAATGTCCACTCAGGGAACGGTACAGGGCAAGAGCAGGACAGACCAGTCCGAAACCAGGCCGAAACCCATCTATCGTGTCGTGCCCATTGTCTTCACCGGGTTCCCATGGAGATGCAATGGTCCAGCCAGTGCACCTGCAGGCAGCAAACATCCCACCTCAGCCAGGCCAGAACTCCTGTATTGGGGTCTTGGGTTCCAGTCCCAGTCCTTTTTGGAGTCTTCAGTCTCCATCCTTGGCGATGATTGTGAGGCAGATGAGGAACCCAGGGACCGTCTCTTGCAGGGGTGCCCGGGGACTCGTGGCTTGGGACAGCAGCGCCCTCCTCGCCAGGATCCGGGAGAGCCGAGTCCATCCCTGCGGCTTTGCAGGACATTCCCAGCCAGGACAGGTCCCGGGGGGGGTCTCGGTGGCCCCCGGGCCAGGAGAGGACTGGGGGGGGAATTTCCACACTGGCACCGGGCTGGTGGGAGCTGTTTCCAAGGGCCCAGGGGGGGTTGTGGCAGCCGGGCAGAGATTTCTCACTGTTGTGCCTCTTTTCCTGGCCTGACCCGAGGGATCCGATGGTGTGTGCCTCTCCTGGGAGCCGCACCCGGGCTGTGGAATAAACGCTGAGGGCCGTGCAGTGTCGCTGTAGAGCACGAAATCAGGACACAGACTCTTTCCGAAGGCTGGAGATTCAAAATCTAGCTTTATTATCAAAAACCTGACTTTTATACTTTTTCACAATGAGCCCACCTAAGAGGTGGGATCCTTGGGCCCATTGGTCACACCAAGGGACCATCAAACAAATTCCCTCCTCTGGGAAAGAATGTAGAAAAACAAGATAGTTTACAATAACATGCACTTGTTTACAACAGGTGTCTCTGGGAAAAGAATTTTCTGAGGTCAAAACATGGCAGGCACAAACTGTGGCTACATTTCATCCTTTTAGTTTTAAAAAAAAGAAAAAGAAAAAAGAAAAACGCAGTTTTCAATGCCTACTTGTGGAGGGGCCATCCAAGTGATCACTCGCATCATCTACATCGGAGTCATCACTCGGAGATTCCTCCGCTTGATGACTTTCACTCTGGTCACGGTCTCCAGGTTGCCCGTTGGCCCGGTTCTGCCTTTGCGGTTGCAGATCAGGACGAACACACTTTGCAGGTACCCATTGTTCCCCAGTATCTGTGACTACACGTGCGTACCCGCGACCCCACACGACAAGCTCGAATGGGCCCTCCCACCTGTGATCAGGTTCCTCACCCGAACCTTCGCTCAAGGCTGACACGTCCCGTCCGGACCCAGCATCGAAAGGTCATGATTCAAAATGACCGGATTGTTTGAGTTCTGCGGCACTGTAAGGCGATTGATGGTGTACAAGGCCTTTGCCAACCGACTCTGCGGGGATTCACCCTGCATTCCCCATTTTTGTTTCTGGAGAACCTGCTTCAGAGTACCATGAGCACGTTCTACAATAGCTTGACCGGTTAGGGAATGTGGTATGCCAAACTTATGTGACACACCCCACGCTCGTAGGAACTGCTGCACCTTCTGCGAGGCGTAAGCAGGACCATTGTCGGTCTTCACAGTAGAAGGTATGCCTAAAAAGACAAAAGCCTGCCTCCAGTGGGCAATGACACCGCGAGCCTTTTCTCCAGTGTGAGCAGAAGCCCACATAGCAGAGGAGAAGGTCTCAACAGATACATGCACATACTTGAGCTGGCCAAATTCGGCAATTTGGGTGACATCAGTCTGCCAAATCTGCAAGGCCTTAAGGCCTCTGGGGTTCACCCCTGCCGGCAAGGGCGCAGCCAGTGCGTGACAGTCATCACAAGAATTGACAATGTGACGAGTCTCAGTGGTGTCAAGTGAAACTGCTTCTCCAAGGTATGCGCATTCTGATGAAGGAACTCATGCGATGCCTTGGCTTGCGCGAGTATGTCAGGCTGAGGTGCTACACGCGGGGTTAGCCAACTTGTCAGCCCTCGCGTTGTCTTCCGCTATGAAACCTGGCAAATTGGTAGGGCTCCTTACATGCAGAACAAAGTAGGGATGAACTCGGGCCTGAATAGCACACCACAAGGCTTTCAGTAATTGAAACAAAGCAGGGTTACTGACTTCTTTCAAAACCGAATAGCCCAGTCGTTCAGTTATATCTGCCACATAGGCGGAGTCCGTGACCAGATTGAAAGGAACCTGGGAAAATCGCTGAAATGCCATGACAGCAGCTCTCAATTCAGCCAACTGGGCCGAGCCAGCCTCATGACCCTTCAGCTCTTGCCATTCAGATCCATCCCGCCAAGTGACAATGGCTTTCCCTGTTTTTCCTGAACCGTCAGTAAAGACGGTGGGTCCTTGCACTGGCTCTGGACTATTTTTTGGTCGCAGAGAAAGTTCAGCCAATTTCGCCACTTTTAGTAGCTCATGGCTGGGCAGATGATACGTGATCTGCCCGGAAAAGTTTGCTAGAGCACTCTGTAGGGACACATCATTTGCGAGGCTCCAGTCAAAATTCCCCCGTTCTACGGGAATCACTATTTGTGCAGGATCTGCTCCCGTCAACTGCAAACACCGTTGCCGGCATTTGATGATCAGGTGCGCGATCAATTCAAATAGTGATGTTGCCGTCTTTCGCGGCTGATGGGGCAAAAAGACCCATTCCAAAATGTGCAAGGAATCAGACCATTTGTCACTCCATTGGCCAATGATGCCTGTGGGATGGAAATCTGGAATGGTAATGAACACAGTGATATCAACGGAAGAATCAATACGATGGACTTGGCAAGCGGAAACAGCTTGCTGAACCTCCTCCAGCGCTTTTCGCGCTTCAGGGGTCAAGGTGCGTGGTGATCTCAAATCGGGGTCTCCCTTTAACAGATCAAACAGTGGAGACAATTGTGTCTTGGTCAGTCCCAAATATGGACGTAACCACATGATGACACCCACCAATTTTTGTGCATCATTCAATGTCTTGATCGAACGCACGAATTGCACCTCTTGATGTCGGACTGTTCATTCCAAAATTTTGACCCCCAGATATTTCCAAGGAGGTTGTTGTTGAACCTTTTCTGGAGCCATCTGAAGCCCATGAGAATGCGAGGCATTGAGCAGCTGAGGGTGTATCCTCAGCAGCTCCTCCTGAGTGGAAGCTGCCACCAGGATATCGTCCATATAATGATAGAAATGGGCATAGGGGAACTGTTTGCGAACTCCAGACAGGGCACGGGCCACATACCATTGGCATATGACCGGACTGTTCCGCATACCTTGGGAAGAACCGTCCATTGATATCTCTGTGCGGGCTCAGCATTGTTAATTGCTGGCACCGTGAAGGCAAATTTTGGTTTGTCATCAGGATGCAAAGGAATCGCAAAGAAACAATCCTTCAGATCAAGGATGAGAACCGGCCAATCTGCAGGAAGCATGGTGGGTGACGGCATACCAGGTTGCAGCATCCCCCTGCTTTCCATCACAGCATTGACTTTCTGGAGGTCCTGTAACAACCTCCATTTCCCAGATTTCTTCTTGATACAGAAAACCGGAGTGTTCCACGGACTAGTGGAAAACTCAAGATGGCCTTGGTCCAGTTGCTCCTGGACCAATTGTCGAAGGGCAACTAATTTTTCATTCGGAAGGGGCCACTGACATTCCCAAACGGGTTTATCTGTCAGCCACCGTAAAGGAGGCGTGAGACATGGTGTGCCCTTCGACACAGTGGCCCCGTTTAAAAATCCGTCCCAATCCGCACCCCCCCAAGCCGCCAGGACGTCCCGCTCCCAGAGGTTAGTAGTAGTTTCAGTGACGTATGGTTGAACCATAGCCAACTGTCCCTCTGAGGTTGTAATCATCATGGGTCGCTGGCTCACAAAGCATTGCTTCGTTCCACCCAGTCCTGCGATGGACTACTGAACAGGATCCAGAGGCCACTGCAGAGGCCATCAGGCCTTGGAGGTGGATCTCTGAAGGGGTGGCATCAGGGAGGTGGAGGGTGCACTACATCTCAGGATGTTCCTCACTCAGGACTGCTGGCCAGTGAGCTTGAGGCGGCCCGGGAAATCCAAAGCAGCCGTCTCCTCGCCACCAGTTCTCAGTCCTGGAAACAGAGGACTTAAAAGGTTTGGGGTTTGCCCTAAGTGCAGGAAAAGCCTGAACAGCTCCTGCGGGGTGACAGGATCTGTGTGTGCCTGCCCTGTGGGTGTCACCGGAGCAGACAGAGATACCTGTCCCAGGTTCTCGGCACCTGACATCACGGCCCTTTCAGTGCCAGCAGGGCCAAAAAGACACTTTGCAGCCCCCATGAGACGCACTGCAACTTCCCAATGCCCCATTTCCAAAGCCTTTGATGTCACTTCGTCCCAGAAGCTTCTCTGGCCTCTGGGGCACACGGTGACCTGGCGTGGTGGCAGCGTCCCGTGATTGGCTGGAGAAAGGCCACCAACTCGGGGCCTTTTCCTGCGAGCCATCACAGGGGACGTGGCAGCTGCGCTGCCTTCTGCCCCAAACGTGAGCCCTGGGGGTGACACAGACGGAGCATCCCAGAGTCACTGGAACTCGGGGGATGGGGGGGGGTCGCAGCGGCGCCAGCGGCCGGAGAAGCCGCTGAAGCCTGCGATCCCGGAGACAGAGGCGGTTCGCTCAGTGCAGGAGGAGTGGCCGACGCCCAGAGGGACTCGGTCCCTCCCACACGCCGCACTGGAGGAAGGGTCGGCAATGGCGGGTGTGGAAGAGCCGTGCTGATCCGGCTTTCCGCCCGTCCAGGGCCGTGGGGACAGAGGCAGATGGAACCGCTGCTCGCCCCGTCCCCACAGTGAAGCCAGGTCGCGCAAACATGGAAGGTTCATCGGCGAACCGAGTCGTTGCTTCACTGCCGGCCCGCGCTGGGAGGGGGGGGTGGAGGGTCAGCGCGCCGCCGCGCCGCCGGTGATGGGGGGGTGGGCTGTTCCCCCCGGCCGCGGTGGCGGCCAGCGCCTCCCCACTGCGCTTGCGGGGGGCTCCTCTGCTGGCCGCTTCACCGCGGCAGGCACCGCGGCGCCGGAAGGGGATCCGGCCCGCCCCCTCGTGCGCGCGGCGGCGCCGCGGCGGCGACTCATCGTCTCCTCCCTCGGAGGGACTGATTTCCACATCGTCCGCCCCAAGAGGAAAGCGCGTACGTCTTTCGCAATGTGGGCACTTTGTCGTGACTGTCCCCTTTAAAGTGACGCCCACTGTCCGCGCTGTTGGCTGCGCTCGTTCCGTTTCCACGACACAAACCCGGGGAGTGGGCAGCGACCGCGGAGCCGGGCGGGGCGGGGCCACGACGAGCGGGGGGTGAGCGCGGAGCCGGGCGCGGCGGGGTTTCCACCACCGAGCGCGGCGAGCGCGGAGCCGGGCGGGGCGGAGCCACGACCGCCGGAGGCGGCGACCGCGGGGCGGGACGGGGCGGAGCCACGACCGCCGAGGCGGCGACCGCGGGGCGGGACGGGGCGGAGCCACGACCGCCGGAGGCGGTGACCGCGGGGCGGGACGGGGCGGAGTCACGACCGAGCGGGGGCGAGCGCGGAGGCGGGCGGGGCGGGGTTTCCACCGCCACCGGCGGGCGGAGCGGAGCAGGGCGGGGCGGGGTTTCCACCGCCACCGAGGCGGGGGGGGATGACCGCGGAGCAGGGCGGGGCGGGGGCCACGAACGCCGATGGGGGCGACCGCGGAGCAGGGCGGGGCGGGGCTTCCGAATTCCCAACTCCCCCCCTTTCCCGCCGTTCGGCCACGCGAGAAGGGCTCGCGGAGATCGGTGTGGATTGCATCCGGGGGGGGGGCGAGGGGTCGTCCCGGACTCCCCGGTCCGTCCCCGCTCCTGTTTCCCTCCCCCACCCACGTGCGGGGGGCTCCAAACCTCTCCGGGGAAATCGGATTCCCGGGGGGAGGCGACAAGCGAACCCGACACGTTCTGGATGGCTCGGGGGCTTTCCGATCCACTGCTGGCTGAACCTTCCGCCACAGCTCCTCCGCTTCTTGCGTCCACGAGGTCTCCATCTTCCGACTCTGCGTCGGACATCAGCTCGCTCGGAAGTCCGTCGTCTTCCTCAGACGCTGCAGGACTTAGACCTGAGCTGGAGAGTAAACTCTCACACGGACTTTTAAGTATATTAAAAATTTGTCTCCAAGTTATTATTAACCTGGAGATCTCTGCTTGTCCAGAGGACATAGCTTCATGCAGACTGCGTCCCAGAACACGCCACCATGTCTTTGATAGCGCTTCATAGGCATTCGCAGAAATAACATTTCTTTTTCCCCAGATATAAAGGGCCTGGAGTTGATCTCTGGGAATATAGACCCCGTTTCTATCCAACAGGTCTTCCCAGAGTTCCAGCACCAGACAGTCTTCAGGGTCTAGTGCAGGAACTTTCATTTTGCCAAAAAGTTCGTCTCCTTATCGGAGAGAAACGAACTGGCAAGCAGGGCGGGAATCGGTATTTTACCTAAAAATTCGCTTTTAGGATACCTCGTTTCCCGCGGCTGCAATCACGTCGGCGTCCACCAGATGTCGCTGTGGGACACGAAATGAGGACACGGACTCTGGTTTTCAGAAGGCTGTGTGAGACTCGAAGTCCAAACTTTATTTTTCAAACCTGCCTTATATACTTTTTTACAATGAGCCCACCTAAGAGGTGGGATCCTTTGGCCCATTGGTCACCCCAAAGGGCCATCAAGCGAAATCCCTCCTTTGGGAAAGAATGGAGAAAAACAAGATAGTTTATAATAACATGCTCCTGTTTACAACAGGTGCCTGTGGGAAAAGAATTTCCCGAAACCAAAACATGGCAGGCACAAGCTGTGGCTACACCTGGACACTCCTGGGATGTCCCCATGGAGCCCTTGGGAGTGTCGGTGACCTCGCTGTTCTTTAGGAGCACAGGGATGTCACCACTGGACTCCTGCCACTGCCTGGGACAAATTGGCTCCTGGGCAGGGTACAGACACCTCTGGTGCCACTGTGCAGCCCTGGGACTGTCTGTCACCTCATGACCCTTAGGAAGATTAAGGAGCCCTGGGATGTCACCACAGAGCCCCTGTGACTGAGTGTAACCAAACAGATCTTCAGGAGCCCAGAGACCCCTCAGATGCCACCATGGAGCCCCTGTGCCTGCATGTGAGCTCACAGCTCTTGAGCAGCTGGAAACCCCTGGAATCTCTTCCATCTGCTCTGCTGAGGATATATGCTCAGCAACTTGGAGGTTCCCTGATGAATTTTAGCTCTCCAGAGGCTTCTTCAGTCTTCAGCTCTTCAGTGCAGGAATTCAGTGCCAAAGGCTCATTAACATTCCAAAGCACTCTAACAAGAAAAGCCCCTGGGAATAATTTAATTTCAAGTCTTCAATTCTTCTGTGGTTCATTGTACAGATTTCAGAAGTGCATTCAAAGACAATATACGATTTTTTTTTTATATGTAGAGAGAGTTTCTTTGCCCTGTTTATTTTTGTTTTCCTGATTATAGATTGATATCAGCAATCTCCAGTTGACATTGTTCCCCAGCACCTCCTAAGGTGCTCTGAATAGATATGAACATCAAGACCCTTCATGGCTGACAATCAATCACACTTTGTCCCTGTCCCCACCCCACCATTTCCCTCATCCAGCCCCTGGCACTCAGAGCAGCCTTGTGCAAATCTGAGCTCCCTCCACCCCAGGCTGCACCTGCAGCTTTCAGCTCCTTGGCTCCAACTCCCACCTGCTTTCTTTGCAGAAGGAGCTGCCCGAGACACAGAGGGATGTTCATTCATTGTCAGCCAACAAAGCCAAGGGAAGGCACAGCTCCATGAAAAACACAAGTCCAGCCAGTGACACAAAGGGAGGGCAAGGTCAGGATTTCTTCTCCTGCCATTGTACAGTTCCAGGAAATTCCTGGTCTCTCCTGCTGGTGGGAAAACTTGGACATTTCTTAGAAGTGCTCCAATGACCCAGCTAATGAAGATGTGCTCGTGCACCTCGCAAGCTGCCAGTCCCCTACAGCCCTGCAGGGCTCCTGTCCCATCTGCTCTGCTCCAGTCTAAAACAGGGACCAGCATTGTCCCAGCAGCATTAGAGAGCTGAATTGGAAAGGAGCTCAGCAAGTCAGCAGCCCAAGCTGTCAGCAACTGGGTCAGGCCAAGTGGTTCAAGGCTTGGTTTGGCCTGGGTTGGGAGATTTTTAGGGTCGTTTTGGAGGGAATTTGGGATTTTGAGGAGAATTTGGAGGGATTTTGGGAGATTTTGGGGTGATTTTAAGGGAATTTTGGGGAAATTTGGAGCATTTGGGGAGAATTTGGAAGAAATTTGGGGGATTTTGAGGGAAATTTGGGGAAATTCCAGGGGAAATTTTGAGGAATTTGCAGTGAAATTTCAGGGATTTTTGGGAGATTTTGGAGAATTTTGGGGAATTTTGGGGGAAATTTCAGAAACTGTGAAATTTGTGGGAGTTTTGGGGAATTTGGGGTCATTTTGGGGTCATTTTGGGGAATTTAGGGGGAAAATTTGTGGAATTTTGGGAAATTTTGAGGAATTTAGAAAAGTTTGGAGAATTTTTGCGGGAATTTCAGCAATTTCGAGGGAATTTTTGGGGGGATTTTGGGACGTTCTGGAGAATTTGAAGGGAATTTTTTGGGGAAATTTCAGAAACTTTGGGGAACTTGGGGGAGTTTTGGGTCATTTTGGGCATTTTGGGTCATTTTAATGGAATTTTGGGGTGAATTTTGGACATTTTGGGGGATTTTTGGAGATTTTGGAGGAAATTTCAGAAACCCAGCTGCAGCCCAAGCTGTCAGCAACTGGGTCAGACCAAGTGGTTCAAGGCTTGATCTGGTCTAGAATGGAAAATCCCAAGGGACAGGGATTAGGGGGCAACATCTCAGCACCCGGCTGAGCTCATGGGAACCAAGGTTTCCTCCTGTCCTGGCTGAGCCTCCCCTCTTTCACCCTCTGCTCATTGTCTTTTGTCTCCCAGCAGGCCCCCGGTGAAGAGCCTGGCTCTGTGTTCTCCATCACCTCCTCGGGGGCACTGCCAGGTTGGGATCAGGAGCCCCTCAGCCTTCCCTGCTCGGGGCTGGACAAGCCCAGCTGCCTCAGCCTCTCCTGACAGCCCAAGGGCTGCAGCCCCACCTTGGAGCCCCTTCCCTGACCCTGCTGCAGCTGCCAGACATCTTTCCTGCCCTGGGCAACCCAACCCAGGCCACAGTGACCTGGACAATCCACGTCCTTGATGTCCTGGTCACACAGCCCAGCCCCTTGTCCCCGTGTCAGGCTCTGGGGTCGATCCTGTGGAACATCCTTTGGTGGAGGCTGTGGCTCCAGGTGCACCAGGGGGATCCAGGGGGACAGGGGACCCTTCTGGGCATGAACAGCATTGGACTTCTTGGGGGAAACTGTGAGGGGGAGCTGGGGCAGAGTGACCAACCCAGTGACCTCACACAGCCCTCCTGGGATGTCACACAGCCCCCCCCATGATGTCACACAGCTGGTCTCTGATGTCACAACCCATTCTGTGATGTCACACAGCCACCCTGTAATGTCACAGCCAACTCTGTGATGTCATAGCCTGCTCTATGATGTCAGACCTCTCCCTGTGATGTCACAGCTGGCTCTGTGATGTCACAGACATGGCCCATGATGCTATAGCTCCTCAATGACCTCACATAACCCACTCTGAGATGTCATAGCCCACTCTGTCACCTCATGTTTCCAGATGATCCATGGTCTGCACCTGGTGACATAACACAATGCTCCTTCTCCAAAACCATGGCCCATGGAAACCACACAATGCCCATTGTGTAAGAAGGGGAACTGGAAGTTCAGCAGCCTCAGTGTCCTGCCAGCTCAGCCAGGCTGACTGGAACATTGGGGTCCGTGACCACCAGGGACCACCAGAGAGACCCCCAGGGCAGAAGAGGGCATGCAAAAGGGGAGGGGAGATGTGTTAATGATTTCAGGGAAATGATTATCATATGTCTGTTTAGTCTGGGACAAGCAATGGACATGTATCCAAAATACAGAATATAAACAGAAACTTTCCTGTGCTCAGCACACACAGCTTTGGAGGAGCTGTCCCCCCGTGCATCCAGCTGAATAAAGAATGCTGCTTCTGAATGCTACATTGGGGTTAAGGAGTTTTTGATTTTACTGAACTTTTGGTAACACTCCCACTGCCAAGGAAAGCTCTGCCTGCTGCTGTTCAGAAACAGAGCAGGGCTGCTGGGAGATGTGGTGGTTGGAGGCTGCCTGGGGTGCAGTGACCATGAAATAATCAAGTTTTCAATATTCTGTGAAAGAAGGAGGGGCATCCACAAACCTCCTACACTGCAATTACAGAGGGCAGACTTTGGCCCATTCAGGATGCAGATTTAAGGGAAACAGCCCTTAAAAGCAAATGGGGTCCAGGAAGGAAGGACACACTCCAAGGAACAAATCTTAAGGGGAAAGAGCAGCCTGTCCTGGAGTGCCAAAAGCTGAGCCAGTGAGGAAAATGGCTGGCCTGGCTGTCCATGGTGCTTTTGTGGGTACTCACGGGAAAAAAGAGGGTGCATCCCCTTTGGACAGAGGAGCAGGCAACTCAGGAAGTGTTTATGGATGTTGTTAGGTCATGCAAAAAGAAAATTATAGAGGTGAAAGATCAATTAGAGCTTAACCTGGCCACTTCTGTGAAAAATAATAAAAATGTTTCTATAAAAATATTCATAGCAAAATGTGGGATAAGGAGAACCTTGCAGTGGGGAATATAGTAACTAAAGAAGAGGCTGAGCTGCTTAACACCTTGTTTTTCTAAATTTTCAACAATCAGACAGGGTGTCCTCAGGACAAGTGTTCTCCTGGGCTGGTAGATGGGGACAGGGAGCAGAGGAGCCCCCCTGTCATTCAGGAGGAAGCAGCTGCTGACCTGCTGAGCCACTCAGATGCTCACAGGTGTCTCTGGGACCAGATGGGATCCATCCTAGGGGCATGAGGGAGCTGCTGGATGAGCTCCCCAAGCTGCTCTCCATCATTTCTCATCACTCCTGGCTCAGCAGCAGGGAGGCCCCAGAGGACTGGAGGTGCCAATGTGAGCCCATCCCCAAGAAGGGCTGGAAGGAGGATCTGGGGAACTCCAGGCCTGTCAGCCTGACCTCGGTGCCTGGCCAGGTGATGGAACAGCTCACCTTGAGTGCCACCACAGGGCACCCACAGGATGGCTGAGGGATCAGACCCAGCCAGCGTGGATTTCAATGTCTGCATTGATGATCTGGATGAGGGGATTGAGTCCAGCATCAGCAAATTTGCAGATGACACCAAGCTGGGTGTGAGTGTGGATCTGCTGGAGGGCAGGAGGGCTCTGCACAGGGCCCTGGACAGGCTGGATCCAGGGCCCAAATCCAACAATGTCAGGTTGAACAAGTCCAAGTGCTGGGTCCTGCACTTTGGCCACAACAACCCCTGAAGTGCCACAGGCTGGGGACAGAGTGGCTGGACAGCAGCCAGGCAGAAAGGGACCTGGGGCACTGATGGACAGCAGGCTGGACATGAGGCAGCAGTGTGCCCAGGTGGTCAAGAAGGCCAATGGTTCCTGGCCTGGATCAGGAATTTTGTGGCCAGCAGGAGCAGAGCTGCTGTGCCACCCCTGCCCTGCCCCCAGCTCTGCACACAGACATTGCTGCTGCAGCTCCAGAGAAAGGAACAAAAGAGGGATCTTCAGTGAAAACATTCCTGGGAGATCCTTTAGTTCATTTAGAGCCACTGAGAGCACAGCAACTCCTTGACACAGCCTGGGGCCACAGTGAAGGTGGAGAAAATCAAAATGAGAAATGGCACAAACAACGGCCTTCTTTGTGGACAGGGAAAAAAAAACAACACAACTAAATCAACAAGAAGTATCAAAGATGGCTTTTATTACAAATGATTTGCAGAAACTGGCCAGCAGTTTAATGTTTCTGATATCGTCCAGTCATCAGTCTCCACACTGCAGCCTTGAGCTCCTGGTTCCTCAGGCTGTAGATGAGGGGGTTCAGGGCTGGAGGCACCACCGAGTACAGAACTGACAGGGCCAGATCCAGGGATGGGGAGGAGATGGAGGGGGGCTTCAGGTAGGCAAACATGATAGTGCTGACAAACAGGGAGAGCACGGCCAGGTGAGGGAGGCAGGTGGAAAAGGCTTTGTGCCTTCCCTGCTCAGAGGGGATCCTCAGCACAGCCCTGAAGATCTGCACATAGGAGAAAACAATGAACACAAAACAGCCAAAAGATAAAAAGACACTAACAGCAAGAAGCCCAAGTTCCCTGAGGTAGAATTTGGAGCAGGAGAGCTTGATGATCTGTGGCACTTCACAGAAGAACTGTCCCAGGGCATTGCCATGGCACAGGGGCAGGGAAAATGTATTGGCTGTGTGCATGAGAGCATTGAGAAAGGCACTGGCCCAGGCAGCTGCTGCCATGTGGGCACAAGCTCTGCTGCCCAGGAGGGTCCCGTAGTGCAGGGGTTTGCAGATGGACACGTAGCGGTCGTAGCACATGATGGTCAGCAGGAAATACTCTGCTGAGATGAAAAAAATGAAAAAAAGTATTTGGGCTGCACATCCTGTGTAGGAGATGTTTCTGGTGTCCCAGAGGGAATTGTGCATGGCTTTGGGGACAGTGGTTAGGATGGAGCCCAGGTCGGTGAGGGCCAGGTTGAGCAGGAAGAAGAACATGGGGCTGTGCAGGTGGTGGCCGCAGGCTACGGCGCTGATGATGAGGCCGTTGCCCAGGAGGGCAGCCAGGGAGATGCCCAGGAAGAGGCAGAAGTGCAGGAGCTGCAGCTGCCGCCTGTCTGCCAATGCCAGCAGGAGGAAGTGGCTGATGGAGCTGCTGTTGGACATTTGCTCTGGCTGCACATGGGGACCTGTTCATGGAGAAAGGACAGGGACAAGTCAGCAGAGGCTGCTTTGAGCCAAACCTGAGCCATTCCCTGTAGACTGTCCCGCTGTGACTCACCCACCCTTGTTCCTGCTCTGGGAAAACCTTCACCCAGGTCCCTGCCTGAGCTCCAGTTGTGCTCTCTGAGTGTACCAGGAGCAGCCAGGCCTGTGCATGGGGACTCTCCAGGAGCCATCCCTGCCCTACTGCCCTGCTGGCCATGTGGCAGAGGGACAAGGCTGGATATTCAGGATTTGTCAGGGGAATCACTGTTAATGCTGTCAGGCTTGTTGCCATCTGCACTCCCAGGTATACAGGACATGGAGAGCAGGGAAGAGATGTATCAAGTTTTTTTCCTGCCTACACATCATTGCTGGTTCTCTGAGGTCAGAAATCCCCAGCATTTCTGCAGCACTCAGAGTTTGCCACTGAGAGATGTGAGAGGCAAAGGATTCCCTGTGGCTTGGGCCAGAGGAGGGGCTGGATGGGCTTGTTCCCAACTGCCCTGGGTTTGCAGCTTTGGCTGCAATCAGAGCACAATCACACTCCCAGGTCACCCTGGGATAAACCAGACCCTGCCCAGAGCAGAGGGATCCCTGAATGTCTCCCCCTCTCCAAAGGGCTCTGGGCAAGGTCTCAGCACCCCCTTCTGCCAAGGACACTCACGGCTCCCTTGGCAAACCCAGCAGCATTTCCTCAGCTCTGGCATCTCTGCACTTCCCTGGGGCACATTCAGGGAACTGCGAGGGGCTCTGGCACAGATTTGCAGCCAGGAGGGCAGCTGAGAGCTTGCAAGGACACAGCAAGGAGATCCCTGGGTGTGCCCATGATGGGATCTCAGGGAGGGGGCTCAGCTCACTCCCCTTTCCCATGGACTGCTTTGCCCACAGCCCCACAGGTCCCAGGGAAGCTTGGACACCCTATGGCCATGGGCACAGCTGCCTGGCAGCAATCCCAAGGGCAGTGCCTGACTCAGCTGCTGCAAATGCCAGAGCCTCCCTGAGAGCACCAGATGACAGGGACAATATCAGGGCAGTGCAGAACCAAGAGAAGATGTGGTGGGGCTGTGCCTGGGAGGGCAGGGCAGAGACAGCCGGGCACTCAGGACAGTGTTCCCGTGCCCAGCTGTGCATGGCACCTCCTACACACCAACAGTGCCCTCCTGCCCCCAGCACTGCTCTCCTCAGCCCCCTCTCCTTCCCTGAGCATCTCCCTGGGCCTGGACATTTCCCTGCTGAGAGGAGCCTTGTCCCTGCCAGCGCTGACAGAGCCCATCCCACCCTCTGTGCCCTGGGCCCGGCCCTACAGAAACCTGCCTGTCTGCAGGGCCCTGGCTGGGGCAGGCTCTGTCTGCAGGTGGGCCAGGGCAGCTCAGGAGAGCCCTGCTGGGCCCTGCAAAGGTGATGCTGCTGCTGCTGTCCAGGGCTGAGGAGGGGCTGAAGGCCCTTTAGGAGCCTCCCAGCAGAGAGACTGACCACCCAAAGTTACACTTCTGGAGTCCCTGTAAACGTTCAAACATTCCTTTGATGATCCTGTGTGTCCCTTTCAACTCAGAATGTTCTGTGATTCTGTGATTACAATTCCTGTTCTGCTGCTCTCATCCTCCTGTTGCCTCTAATCAAAAGAGGAAAAAAAAAACCAAAACAAAACCCACCCTTGTAACAGTGTTAGAACACTAAAGTAAAAACCAGACGTTTGTTGGAAGCTTACAGGTGTCCCAGTGGGGATGGGGCACACTCAGCCCCTGATTTCAACAATTTATTAAGGCTGATTAATTAGAATATTTAACAGGAACATCCAATAGGAGATTCAGCGGCCCCAGTTACACACCCCTGGGTCAACCCATTGGAGTTGGTCCAAGGGCTTCTTTGCCCCACTTTTTTTTATGATTGCTCACACTCTGGTTAAAGAATAAAATATTCTTGTAGGCCCTCTTCATGTTAATACTACTATACAGTATTTCAGGAATGTAATTAGAAGCTTATTGTTCTAAAATCCAATAGACAGGGTAGGAAACATACTGGAGTTAATTAAGGATTATACTTACATAAGTATGTTATAGTAGTTGAATAGAGTTAATTAAAGATTTTAGTTTTATAACTATATAATAGCAGTTAACAGAGCTACAAATATATGAAAAATGTATAAAAAGCAAAAATATTTTTGTCATTACCCCAACTTTCCCATCCTTCTCCAAGCAGGAAATTGAAAACACTCTCAGCAAAGCTCCTGATCTTTACAGCAATCCCAGGCTCACCTTCTTTTGGGAAGTGTCCTCCGGAGCTGTGCCCAGGCTGGTGTGGAGCTGGGAGCAGCCCTGCCCCACACAGCACCTCTCAGCAGCAGCTCCTGCCCTGCTCGGGGTGGCTCCTTCCCCCCACAGTTTCTCCCCAGTGCTGGGAGCAGCTCCCCGGGCCGGCTGAGAGCTGTCCCTGGCAGGCAGCAGAGTCCCTGGGCCAGCACAGCGCCCTGGGCTGCAGGACCCTGCTCTGCAGGACAGCCCTGGGCACCCCTGGCTGCAGCCCCGGCTGCTCAGCCCTGCAGCAGAGCCTGGCACAGGGAGCTGCCCTGGGCTGTGCCTCGGCTGCTGCAGCAGGGAAACCCAGCCCTGCCCTAGGGCCACATCCCTGCCCTGCAGCAGCTCAGAGAGTCCTCCTGGAAGGGCCTCAGAGCTGTGGGATGTGCCAGCTTCAGGAGATCCCTGCAGGAACTGCAGCTTCTCTTCCCCCAGCCAGAGAGTGACTGTTCTCAACGCTGCGAGGATTTCTCCTCTGGTGAGCCCTGAGTGAGCTCTGCTCTCTGCTGCCAGCCCAGGCTGAGCTGAACTCCTCTGTGCCTGTGTGCTGTGCCCGGGGTGGCTGCAGGCAGTGCCCCAGCCCTGCTGGGCTGAGAGAAGAGCTGCTCAGCAAGAGAAATGTGTTTTAAGCTCCTCTTGGTTGCCAGGAGCTGCCTCTCTGCCAAGAGCTCAGCCCAGCTCATCAGCACAGACACAGCACAAGGACTTTAATGACCCTCTTGGGGCTTGTGCTGAGGCCCTGAACATCAGTCCCTGAGAGGGAGATGAAGAAACCTCTCAAGAACTCCAAGTCAGAATCTAGCTCCAAAGTTTCTGGAAGTTTTAATGGGTCCCAGTGAGGGACAGGACAGAGAAAGTGTCCCCAGACCCCAGGCAGAGCAGAGAAGTGGAGGCAGTGATGCCAGGAGGGGACAAAGAGAAGCCAGTCTTGGTGCCCTGGGGCACAGCAGGGTCTGTGCCACCAAGGGCTGTGAGGAGACACCTTGTCCTGAGGCCCTGGGGCCTCCTGGCACAGCCCCAGCAAGGCTGGGCACTGTCAGCCCCTTGTCCTGCTCTCAGCATCCCCCTGACAGCCCAGTGGCCTCAAGGATGTGCTCAAAGGAGTCCCTGGGGAGCCTTGGTCAGGAATGGCCCTGGGGGGCTCCTGAATGCTCCCAGCCACTGCAGGTTCTTCAAAGGACTTTGTGTTTGGCCTTTACCTTGGAGTTTTTGAGATGTTTCTGCAATCATGGCCTCCAATTATCTGCTGTAATTAGTCCCTTGAGAGGCTTTGTCAGTAACAACACTCAGTGGAGCTCATTAATGCTTCAAGGTACTTCAGTTATTTGAAGGTACTTGGTATTTCCCTTTTAAATCAGATTCTGTGAGAAAGATTGTGCAATCCTGGCCCCAATTATCTACTTTAACAAGTCCCTTGGGATCCTTAGTCAGTACAAACATTCAGTGGGTCTCATTAATACTTCAGGGTACTCTAAGTTTCTTAAAGAACTTTTATTGACACTGAGTCTGAGAAATTTGTCAAATCATGGCCCCCAATTATCTACTTTAACAAGTCCCTTGGGATTCTTAGTCAGTAAAACACTCAGTGGGGCTCATTAATACTTTAAGGTACTCAAAGTTTCTGAGAAAACTTTTTTTTGGCACTGAGTCTCTGAGAAGTTTTTGTGCAACCCTGGCCTTCAATTATCTGCTTTAATGAGTCCCTTGAGAGCTTTGCATTGACACTCAGTGGGGCTCATTAATGCTTTGAGATACTCAGGGTGTTTAAGGTAGTTTTGGTTTTCCTGTCCACTCTGAGTCTCTGAGAGGATTTTGTGCAATCCTGGCCTCCAATTCTCTCCTCCAAGGAGTCCATGAGGAGCCTGTGTTGGGGATGGACCTCAGTGCAACCCATTAATGCCTCAAGACACTTTGGGTTTTTCTTCTGACTTGGACTCCAGGAAAGGTTTGTGCAATCTCCTCTCAGGCCCTGAGCTTCCAGGGCTCAGCACCAAATGCACCACAGGGCTCATTAGGATCAAGCAAGTGCTGACAAACCATGGCTGTGCCTTGATTTCCATCTGGTATAGAGAAGCTCGTTAGGAAGTCTTTTTCCTAGAGTACTGGAGAAATAATTCAAAGGGGTTCTAATAAATCCACATTCATATTTTTAAAGGTGAAGTTTTCTCTTTAGAGAAGTGGTGATTGCAGCATTCAGTGTCTGATACTGATCCAGAGTCTCTCCCTAGGAGGTCTGGCCTGCTCAGAGAAGCTGTGCCATGAGAAGTGTGGAGTACCTTGCTCCACATTCCCCAATGCCCTCCTGTTTCTCCTCACTCACCTGGGAACTGCTTTGCTCAGAGAACTGGCTGCATTCAGCCAAGGAGGGGTTTAATTCCCTTTTTTAGCAATCTGAAACTCCTGAGTTTCAGACAATCTCCTCAAGTGTGTGCCAAGCCCAAGGCGGCACCAAGGAGATTCCCCTTCCCCAAGGCAGAATCATGCAAGGAATGGTTTAGACACACAGGAAGTTCTACAAGAAACACAAATCCAGAGTTGGCTGAAGGCAGAACTAGACCAACTCCTGAAGGACAGAGAAGCTTTGAACTCCTTGCAGCTGAAAGCTCCAGGTGGGTTGTTGGGAGGTGTGTGAGTGAACCAAGAGTGAGGAGAAGGGAAATGCAGAGAGGCCTGGAAGTGCTTCAGTGCAGACAGGCTGTGGGGAAGGGCACTGCAGCCCTGCCCTGGGCCAGGAGTGAGGGTGGATCATCATCCCAAGCTGCCCTGGGCCATTGCAAGGGGCTGTGGCCATGGACACTGCCCTGACCCCACTGCTGGATTTGGGTGCCACAGCAACCCCCATCAGTTCAAGTTTCCTTGGAAAGCAGCCCAAGTAGCCATTGCTGGCTTCAGTATGTTGGGCCTGGTCTGGGGCTTTTCCTGCAGCAGGATCTGCCCTGGTTCTGGCACAGTAAAGGAAGTTCCTGCTGGAGCAGGAGGCTCTGCCTGGAATGGGCTCAAACAACCCCCAGAAGGCCCCGCTTATTTGAAAATTGCTTCCTTGAGCACTATAATCTATTAATTGTTATAGCTCCTATAATCTGGAGAAAATAACTCTTATTTTAAATTCACTCTGTGGTGTAAATAAATCTTTCTGTCTAATCCTGATCAGAATCAATCCTAGCTGTATTTATAGAAATATATCTGGTATTCCATCCTTAATCCTGTGGGACAAATTGCATTTTGGTTCATTTTCACCTGTCCAATCCTTTACACATAAACCTTTAACAAAGTCTGGGGCTAGGATTGGATCCAGCTGCTCCCAGTCTCCTCTCTTAGGTGGAATTTTAAAAGTCTAGGCATGCTGGAGGGGTTTGAGGACCCATGGTGGCTGTCAGGTGTCACTTCTCCACCTCATGACTCAGAAGGAGTTTCTCCAAGGAAGAAATGAAGCTTTTGCCTGCAGCTCCCACTCTGCCCATGACAGGAAGCCCTGTGAGTGTCTGGGACATCCCGGCTCTTTGGCAGCCTGGGCACTCCTGGGATGTCACCGTGGAGCCCCCGTGAGTGCCTGTGACAGATGGGTGCCTTTACAGCCCCAGGTGCCCTGGGATGTCACCATGGAATGGCTGTGACTGCCGGTCCTAGGGTGACTTTATGATGCTTGTATTCCCAGTTGTCTGTTCTGTTTGTGCTCTATATTAAGTTCTGTACCTTTAAAATGGTTCTGTGGGCAAAGGGGGAGAAAGAAGCAGCGCAGTTTGTTTTGAGAAAACTGCCTGACTCCCATATGTCCTTGCTGCGGCGTTCGTCTGCAGCACAGACAGCGGTGGGACAGAGATCTCCTGTGCTTTTAGTTAGTTTTAGCTAGCTGAGGCAGAGAAGTTCCCTGGACTGTTTTTTCTTTTTCTTGGGACTGTTTAAATCTGCTCTGGACTGAAAAACCCAGAGGTGCAGCGAGGGCTGGCACCTGCGGCCGCCAGGGCCTGGACCTCCGGAGGGAGTGGGACTGGTGAGAGACTGAGTGAGCTGAGCTGCACCCAGGGCAAGGACTGTCTCTGTTTGCCATCTCTCTTCAGAGCGGCGAGAGGTTTTATTGTTTCATATTATTCATTCTTTGTGCTTGTGGGCATCTTGTTTGTTACATAAATAGTTTTTTCCACTTTTCTCTGAGAGGAAGTTTTTCCCGGACTGGCTGGGGGAGGGGCTGTTTGGGTTTGCTTTCCAGAAGAACCCCTTTGGAGGTTTCCTCCCAGTTTTGCCCTAAACCAGGACAGTGGGCATCCCCCGTTTGCGGGACATCCCTGCTGCAGGAGGATGTCCCCCCGTGGTGCAGCCCCAGCCCTCAGGCAGCACTCAGCCAAGCAGAGAACACCCTCAGCTGGGGCCTCAGTTTTTGTGCACCCCTGAGCCCCTGGAAATCTCTATCCCAGTTTTGGGTTAACCTGAGCTCCTGTCTATCTGGAACCCCATTTTTTGAGCTGTATTGGGATTGCAGGGCCTGGTTTTGGTAGCAGGGGGGTTCAGGGCTGGGTTTTGAGAGAAGCTGCTGGAAGCTTCCTCCGTGTCCAGCAGAGCCAACCCGTGGTGCCTCCAAAGACTGAGGTGCCGCATGCTGAGATCCACGGGGATGCAGAGATCCCCCCACAGCCCCTGGAGGAGCCCATGGCAGAGCAGGGCAATGCCTGACAGGAGGCTGTGACCCCGGGGAACACCTGCGGGCAGAGGGGCCCCCGCTGGAGCAGCCTGTCCTTGAAGGGCTGAGCCTGTGGCAGAGTGACCCACGCTGCAGCAGCTTGAGGGGGGCTGTTCCCCACAGGATGGGCTGAGCTTGAAGGAGTTCCTGGAGAACTCTGCTGTGGGAGGGAGCCCAGGGTGCAGCAGGGGAACAGCTCCTGTCCCTGAGCAGCCGGAAAAGCCCCGGGGCACGAACTGACCATGGCCCCATTCCCTGTCTCCCTGCTCTGCCGGGGTAGGAGGTGGAGCTGGAAGGAGGGAGGCGTGAGGGGGGGCTGATTTTAAGGGTCTCATTTACTTCTCATTAGCGAGCTCTGAATTTTTGGAGTTTTCTGCCAGAAATCTCTCCCCTTTTCCACTCATCCGCAGGGTTTGGGGCAGTTTTCCCTTTTTCGGGGAAATCAAAGTGATGAACTGATGCTCCTAGTGAGGGGGTAGGAGAAGTGAGGCTTCAGGGCTTCCCGCTGAGTGGGAGGCACCCAGCACGCAGGGCTGGGCCAGGCGGTCCGGGAGGTGCGGAGAACTTTGTTTGTGTTTTGAGCTCAATCCCGGCTGGGGCCCGGGCGCGTCCCAGGGCGGTTCCTGATCTGCGGCTTTGCCCTCAGACAGCCCGGGGGCGGGGCCTGAGAGGCTGTGCCGTGTGCAGAGCCCGCCACTCGCCGCGATTGGCTGGCTCTGCCGTCACTCCTGGCTCTCTCTGCGCGCTGATTGGGCAGAGCAGAGCGGGGACGAGCCCGCGTCCCGTCCCGCACCGGAGGCGCCATTGCAGGAGCATTTGTTCGGGCCCGGCAGCGGCGGCAGCGGCCGGAGCCCGGGGAGGCGGCGGCGGAGCTCGGAGGCGGCCCCGGCGCAGGTGGGAGCCGCGCTGGGTTGTGCCGGGGCTCGGGGCTGGCTGCGGGCGGAGGGGGCGGCAGGGGGCTCTGGCTGTGGCTGGGTTGTGCCGTGTCCGCGCCGTGTTCCCCGTGCCCTGAGGGCGCTGCGGGAGCGGCTGCCCGCGGTCTCCTTCCCGCGGGTGCCTGGGCAGGAGCCGGTGCCGGAGCAGCGCTGGCTCGTCCCGGTTCCTGTGGGTAGGACGGAGGTGGCTGCGCTGTCCCCGGGCCTGTGCGGGAAAATTCGCATGGCCAGAGGTTTCTGTGCCCGAAGGAGACAGAGGAGTCCTGTAAAAGTGAATTTCTTGATGAACAAAGGGAGAGGCCATGCGGCATTTGCCATGCGGTCTCTCCAGTTGTAGTGCGCAGCCTCCTTTTTATCCTGATTTTCCCTTCTGCATCTCCCTCTCCTTTTGCCCGCTGGCGAAGTTCCTTGGAAGTTCAGACTTCCCGATCTGCCTGCTGCATGTCCTCGTTAATATGCACCCCCTTTTGTATAACATCCGATATTCCTGGCTCTGTTCAGGCTTTGTTCTTCTTCTCCATGTTCAGGAATTTCGCAGGATCCTGGCTGAGCAGCAGTCCGTGTCAATGAGTAACATTTTCTGAAACTGATGGTTTCTCCCGTTCCTTCCTTATCTCCAAGTCCCTGGCCCTATCTCCAAGCAGGTTCACTCACTGACTCTGTTTTTTTTTTTCCTGGGTCCTCTTTGGTTTTGGGATTATTCTCAGTGACCTCATTCCCTGTGCTTTTGTATCCGTTTCATTTATGCCATTGAAATGATCACTGGGTTCTCTGGCTCCTGATATGAATTTGTTGGGGTTCCCAGGGGCTGGTCCCTGGTGTTGTGGGATTTGTTCTGGTGGCCATTCATCTTTTCCCCATTTTTGGGTGTTCCCTCCAGCCAGGGCTGCATCAATTTGTCTCTTTTCTCTAATTAAATCATCACATTCTTGGATTCCCAACTGATTTCTCTGAACTTGTGGTAGCAGAACCCCCCCCGTGGTCTGATGCTCCCTGTGTGACACAGACAGTGACAGCACATGTTGGAGTGGGGAGAGGGATGATTCCCCCGCACTGATTTTAGTGAAGCTTTCCCAACATTCTCCATTTGCTGTTTCCCTTTGCAGCTGAACCAATTTCTGTTGCAGAGTCAGAGATCCTCCCTCTGGGCTCTGCCCTTGGCTGTGCCAATTCCATCTGTGCAAGCAGGCAGAGCTTGGGCTGAGGGACAGAGGGAATCAACCCAATTCCTGTCCCAGGCAAGAAGCCCCTGGTGCATTGTGCACACTTTTCCCCAGCAGTGTTAATTTGCATTTCTAAAGCTTCTCTTCCAGAGCAGCCATTGAATGACTCACATGTGGCCCACACACAATCTGCATTTTTTCTTTTTTTTTAACAATATTCTATTAATTGTTTATGAGTTAAAGTATCACCTTTAAAGCTCTTCTGGTTTTGCAAAATGCAGCCTAAAGGTGAACTTTGAAAAACCCATGTACCAAAATTTTGTGATCACTGAGAGCCACACACAAACACACACAAAAACGTTCCAAAGCAATCAAGGTTTTTCTACTTCTTTTCCTAAGACTACAAATTGATTCTCACACCCCTGGCCCAAACCTAACTGATAATTAAAAAGCAGGATTATTACGAAAATTTAGTCTAATGGTAATCTTGTCACAGGAACTGTGAGAAAAAGCAAAACTCTCCAACAATATCTTTAGTGTTAGAGAGTCAAGACATTACTCGATTCTGGCCAGGATGGGAAACAGAAATCATTTCATCCACACATAGCCTGGTGTGCAGAGAAAATCATTCCATGGCATGTGAGTTTTACTGAATTTTTCCTAAACGTTTTACAGTCTGAACCCATAGAAATCCATTGGTTTGATGTTCATTTCTTCCAAGTTACCAAGTTCTCAGGATTTGATTTCCTGTTGGACCCGGATTTCTTTGCCTCTGATGTTAATTAGGTCTGTACTCCTGGATTTCCTTCTCAGCCTTTTCCAGACCAGGTGTCTGCAGCTCTTCCAGGGGCAGTGTCTGGGGTGGGTGTTGGTTGCTGTTTGCTGATGGTCGTTGATGTTTTGTTGATGGTCGTTCTCTCTGTGGGGATCTTTTGGGCTCTTCCCAGTCTGTTGAGATGTTCAACTCATCTCTCTTCAATGGTGTAACATCCCTTAAAATAAAACCTTTAAAATTCCTTTTTCCAGGGCAAAGGCCAACCGAGCCTGAGTAGAGAAATAAAATAAAAACCAGTTTTAAAGACGGTCTATTTTCCAACCATCTAATCCCACCCAGCCCAGTGTGTGAGTCTGCCTGAGCCCCAGAGTGGAATTGTCCCGTTGTCTCCCCAGCCCCTGTGGCAGTGCAGGCACAGAAAGCACTGAAGCTGCAGCAGTGGCAGCAAGGATTGGCCTGCAGTGCCTGGAGATGCCAAGGGAGGGTGCCCAGGCAGGGCATTCCAGCAGAGGATCTGTGGGCAGGCACAGGGGCTTCCCCCGGGGCTGTGGAGCCCTGGCTGCTGCTCCCTTGCCTTCAGTGCAGAGGCAGTCGCAGCCTCCCATCCTCCTCCTGCAGCCGGGAAGTTCAAATCTCGGGGGCTTCAGAGACCCTGAGCCCAGGGTGAGGGGTCCCCCCGTGTTCAGCTGTGCTGGGGCTGCTTCTGTGCTCAGGGACACTTGGGATGGGCCAGGCCACTTGGCCACCAGTGGTGCTTCTTCCCACTCCTTGGGCAGGACCCAATGTCCTGGTTGGATGTTGTGAGCAGCAAAGTCCCAAGGTGGGTGTGTCCCATGAATATCTCTCAGCCCCAGTCCAAATCTCCCTCACTTGAATGCAGCCATGGGTTTCTTACCAGCCCCATGTGCAGGCTGTTCAAGCAGGAGGCTGTGTTAAACTCTTCCTCTTTCCTCAATTCTAAATCCTCCTGTGCCACTGAACAAGTTTTATCCTGTAATAATCGAGCATTGCTCACCCGTTTAGAAGCTCTTGTAGTTACCAAAGCTTTGACTTGGTGCCAGACTTTAAGAGATTCTCCTGCCATCAGTTGTCAGGCCTCAGTTCCCATTCAAGCTGTGGCTGCACAATTCTGCAGAAAATGAGGCCACTCTCTGGCCACTGGGTTCAGCATTTTAGGCCAAGAATTCCTTTGGCCTGGCTCTGTTTAACATCCACACACAATTCAAATTCTTTTTTCCTTTCTGGGCAGTCCAGGGCAGGAGCCTCAGTGTGTCAGTAATTTAACAATTAAAAATTCTGCTTTCCTTCTGGTCTCCATCCATCCAGTTTCTTGCCTGGCAGCATAGGAGCATTCCAGGGAGAGACCCCTGGCTCCAAAAGCCCTGCCTTTCCCAAGGGCTCAATACCAGGCTGTGAGCCCTTCCTTCCCTCCCTTGGAATGGGGTATTGCTGTTAGACCCCACTTGTCCTGGTTGCTTCAGAGGAATTTGGAGAGGCTGGGGATCTGATTTTCCCAATTTCCCTGGGGCTGCCCACACTTCTGGGTTCACTTCAGCCCAGGCCTTGCCAGACATTTGTCACAAAGGTACGGGAGAATTAGCCTGTGTATCACCTTTGACAAGATTAATTTGCATTCCCAATTTAGCCATCAAATCCCTTCCCAGTAAATGACAATTACATTTAGGAGGAAATAAAAAATCCTGCATTTCCAATCCATCCCCACATCTGCTAATAGTGGTTGAATAAAACACAGCTGCTCATCATTCCCACTTATCCCCTGAATAATCAAAGACATTTTTGGCATTTTCCCCCCTTAGGTCTGAGATTGAGAGTGGATGGAGAGGCCCCTGTGTCTGTGAGGAAAGGCCTCCTGTCGATGCAGAGCCACCCTGAATGTTCTCAAGGGCTCCAGTGCGGTGGGTCCCTGGTGTCATGGGAGCTCTGCCACCCCTCCCAATCCATGTCCCTCCAGGGGTGGACTTGCTCCTGGTGAGGGTGCTGCTGTCTGTGCTTGCAGTGTCCTTGTGCCCTGCAGATGGAAGCCTGATTCCTTCCTAGGGGCTGTTTGGGTCAGCTCTCCCCTGCCCAGGAGGGCAATGCCTCTGCCAGGTCCTTGTGGCCGAGCCGGTGCCCTGGGTGCTGGGGCCCCCTTGGGCCCTGGGGTTGATCCCTCAGGGGCTGTAGAAACTCTGCCATGGCCTTTGCCTTCCCCTTGGCCTTTTCCTCCTCCCTTCTTGCCTTCCCCTGCTGTGCCTTTGTGACCAAGTGCTCCAGGGGCTTCTTCTGCCCCTGCTGTAGCCCCCCTGAGTGCCTGTGGGTGCTCATCCTCTGACAGCTGCTGAGCTTTCTGCAAAACCATTCATTTCTGCAGTGCCCCAAACAAAGTCATTCAAGGATAATCTCGATCCTTCCATGTAGAATCCACATTTCCCATCTTCCTCCTCTTTTCCATCATCCTTTTTCTTCCCACAGCGATTCCTGCTGCTGCTTCTTGCCTCAACCATATTCCTGCACACTCCCCTTCACCCTTTCCCTTCCCAGCACACCAACACCATCCATCCCCTGTTGTCTAAATCCCTTCTCGACTTCCCTAATTGCCCCCCTGGGTGTCCATGTCCTTAATCACCTCTGGGAGAATGTGCAAACTGCGTCAACATTCTCCCAAGGGACCCTTCAGAGATATTTTGGGATCATCATCCCTTTTGCTGGGACCCCTTCCTGGCTTTCCCTTTTCCACCCTGCATGGGTGCCCTGCCATGTTTCCTCCCTGAAGATCCCAGTGCCCTCCCTGATGAGATTTTCAGTGCTCTCTCCCTGCTGACTCTTCACAGCCCCCCCTGATCTGTCACTCGTCTGTCTCCTGGACACTCTCGGGTCCCCAGTCAATCCCCGGTGCCGCCGCCACCCAAGGGAGCCGATCACCCAAACTGGGTGAGGCACCTGCAGCTCCACTCACTGCCCGCCGCCCCGGGCGGTGGAAGGAAATTCCAGTGGACCCCCAAGGTGTGTGGAAAAATTCACATTACCTGAGGTTTGTGTCCAGAAGGCAGAGGAGTCCTGTACAAGTCATTTCATTCATAAAACAAGGGAGAGGCCATGGGACATTTCCCATGGGGTCTCTCCAGTTCTTGGAGGACGCAGCCTCCTTTTCATCCTAATTTTCCTGGCATCATCTCCCTCTCCCTTTCCCCACTGGCTGAAGTACTTGAGAGGTACAGACTTCCCAATGCACCTCCCACATACCCCCCTTAATATGCACCCCACTTCTGTCTGGGTAGGGATATTCACAGCTCTGTTAATTCTTTGTTCTTCTTCTGGAAGTTCCTGAATTGAGCAGGACCTTGGCTGAGCAGCAGTCTGTGTTGTCAGTTAATAACATTTTCTGGAACTGATGGCTTCTTCTGTCCCTTCCTTCTGTCCAAGTGCCTGGCCCTATCTCCAAGCAGATTCTCAGCATCTGTTTGTAAATCACTTTCCTCTTCTTCCTTCCCTGGGGCTCCCCCGTTTATGGGACATCCTTATGGTTTAGAAGAGGTTTTGCCTGAGTCTTGGTGTTTTGGGCATTTTTGATCTGTGTCTTGATGTTTGGAGGACTTTTGGGCTGAATCTTGGTGTTTTGGAGGTTCTTACAGATACAAGGTGCCCAATGACTTCCTGAGATGAATTTGGGCAAGGAGGAACCCCCAGCCTAAGGCGCTCTCCTCTTGTTTTTTCCCCAAACCAGGATTTGTCATTCCCAAGGAGTGTCTGGATGGAGGAGGAGGAAAAGCCCCAGAGCTCCCACAGGAGGAGGGGCTGCAAACCCAGCCCAGGGAGCTGCGAGGAGGAAAGACCCCCCCTGTGCCAGGAGGGCGGCCGGAGATCCAGCCAGAGCTCAGAGCTGGAGGAGAAGCCTGATGGAGGGGAGAAGCCCCATGAGTGCTTGGAATGTGGGAAGGGTTTCAGGTACAGGTCCAGCCTGATCCGGCACCAGGTGATCCACACTGGGGAACGGCCCTATGAGTGTGGGGAGTGTGGGATGAGCTTCAGACAGAAGGGCTCCCTGACACAACACCAGAGGATCCACACTGGGGAAAAGCCCTATGAGTGTGGGGAATGTGGGAAGAGCTTCACCCACAAGAGCAATCTTAGGCAACACCAGATGATCCACACTGGGGAACGGCCCCACAAGTGTGGGGAATGTGGGATGAGCTTCATCCAGAAGGGCAGTCTTAGGCAACACCAGATGATTCACACTGGGGAAAAGCCGTACAAGTGTGGGGAATGTGGGAAGAGCTTCAGAATAAGCTCAGTCCTGATCCAGCACCAGGTGATCCACATTGGGGAAGGGCCCTACAGCTGCTTGGAATGTGGGAAGAGCTTTGGATGCAGCTCCCACCTGAGAAACCACCAGCGCATCCACACTGGGGAGAGGCCCTACGAGTGTCCCGAGTGTGGGAAGAGGTTCCAGACCAGCTCCCATCTGCTCACACATCAACGGATTCACAGAGAGGAGAGGCCCTTCCGCTGCCCCGACTGCGGTAAGGGCTTCAAGCGGAACTGCACCCTCACTCTCCACCGGCGCATCCACACCGGGGAGAGGCCCTACGAGTGTCCTGAGTGTGGGAAGAGCTTCTCACAGAGGTCTCACTTGACCCAACACCAACGGAGCCACTACTAAGGGAAGCCCTGGGAGTGCCCTGAGACCGGGAAGAGCTTCGTGCGCTGCTCCAGCTCCATCCCCGTGGGAGGATCGGCGTTGGATGATCCCCAGTGACCCCCGTTGGGCAGAGCCCTGGTGATCCGTGGTCCTGGTGATCTGTGTTGGGAAGACACCTGGCTGGGGGAGCTCCACATCTTCCTGGCTCCACGTGGGCACCTGGATGAACGCAGGGGCAGGAACATCCATTGGGAAACACACAGACACTGGGAAATCCTTGGAGAGAGTGAATTTGTTGACTTTCAACCCCAGAAAATCTTTTGTGTTCAATCTTATCTTCTGGGGCCTCAAGGAATATTGCATGGTCTTGGAGGTCTTTTCCAACCTCAGAGATTCCACAGTTTTGGTTTCCTGTTGCCCTAGGGTGATGTTATGATGTTTGTATCCCCAATTGTCTGTTGGGTTTATGCTGCATATTACACTCTGTACCTTTAATATTGGCTCTGAGAGTAAAAAGCGGGGGAGAAGCTTTGTTTTGAAGTTTGTTTTCAGAAACCTTCCTCCTCCAGGCTGGCCTTGAGAGTGCGAGTCAACAACACACAGACATGAGATGGAGAGGGTTTTTTTCCCTCTTTCTCTTCTTTTTAGTTAGTTAGTGAATCTGGCTGCAGTGGAGAAGCTTCGGTTTTCTTTTTCCTCTTTTTTTTCTTTTTTGCCCTTTTTTTCACCTTCTTTTGGAACTGTTCAAACCTCCCTGGACTGAGGACCCGGGGGGCTCCAGGGGGAGCTTGCCCCTGGGACCCACCAAGATCTGCCCTGCACAGCAACTTTTCCCAGCACCCGAAGGACTGAGAACAGAGCAACCACCTACAGGAGGGACTTCTTTCCTAATTTGTCATCTCTCCAGAGTGGCATGAAGTTCTTGTCATCTGATATTCTTCAATTTATTGTGCTGGGGAGTGCTTTGCCAGTTTAATAAACAGGTTTTTCTTTCCACTTCTCTCTGAGGAGGTCTCTCCTGAACCGGTTGGGGGAGGAGAGGGAGAGCTCCCTAGGAGGTTTCCTCCCAAATTTGCCCTAAACCACTACATATCTCTTGCTCATCTCATGGTCTTTATGATCCCATGGCCATGGTGAAGTCATGGTCACCTCATGTTCATCTCATGGTCACCTCATGACCTTGATCACCTCACGATCATGGTCATGAAATGCTTGTGGTCATTAAATGGTCATGTTCATGGTCATGTTGTGGTCAACTCATGGTCACATCGTAGTTGTGTCATGGCCATTTCCTGAGCACCATCATCTCACGTTCATGGTCGTCTCCTGATCACAATCACCTCATGCTCATGGTCACGGTCCTCTCATGGCCATGATGATCTCATGGCCATGGTTGTGTCATGTTCATCTCATGGTGAGCTCATGATCTCGATCACCTCATAGGTGTGTCATGGTCATCTGATGGTCACAGCCCTCTCATGGTCATGATCATCTCATGGGCAGGGTCACAGTTATGCTAATCACATGGTCATGATCATCTCATGGTGTCTAGGTTTGAACGACAGGTGTCTGCTCAGGAAGGAGGAGCCTCCCTTGGAACGGAGAATTCAAACCTCCTTCCTGTAAATTATTATAATTTTGAAAATTCAGGGGCTCTGAGGCACAGGTACGGGGACAGGAATCACAGTTCTTTACTGGTGTGTATAACCAGACAAACAAACAACACCAACCCCAGCATTGATAACAAACAGAACCAGGAACCCAGGAACAGCTTCCCTGAGCGCGGCACTTTCCCCTGGGGTGCAGTTCCGGGCACAGCCGGCAGGGGCGCTGGTGGCTCCCGGTGGGCAGGGCAGGTGCGATGATCCCCCCGCAGCTGCAGGGGGCGCTGTGGCGCGGGCTCGGGGAGCACACGGTGATGGCAGCTTTGTCCGGGCCGGGCAGGGATGGAGGAGAGGCTTTGCTTCACAAAGCCCTGGGGCTGCCGATCCCAGTGCCCCAGCAGGACTCTCGGAAGCAGCAAGCTGGGCCAGCAAGATGTCCCAGCAGGAGAGTGAGGAGAGAGCAGCAGAGAGCACTCCCGCAAGGGGTGTGGGGCTACAGTGCAGCAAAAACTTGGAGCTGTGTCGCAGCTGCGCGGGGAGGATTGGCTGCACTGGGAAGCAGCGGGACCCGGTTCGGAACGGACACGGGCGACAAAACGACAGGTCGCGCGGGCAATCCAATCGCTAGGCTGATCCAGTCGACGGAGGAAAGCCTTTATTAGAAGCGCGCACAGCTTTTTATAGCCGCGCTTACGTCACAGCTGTGAGCTGCGAGCTGCGGCAGGATTGGTCGCAATCATCAGAGAGAGAGGGTGCCTAACTTCGCGTACAGCGCGAGGTTTGCGCACGGCGTCCCTATCTCCCGACATTTCCTCCCTCTCCAAGAACAGAAAATTTTACAACAGAATGAACTTAGTGTTAGTAACAACTGGTGAACGCATGTTAGTAAAACTGGGAGTGTACAAATTCTTACAACACATTAGGGCACTTACAACTTGGACGCGAATACTCTTGACAGTCAGGTTAACCGTCTGTGTTCTAAGAACATAACGTTAACAGTACTCAGATGGGCTTTGATGAACTGGGTTAGCTTATTAAGAAGGCAAAGACCGAAGATAAGCATCAACATAACGATAACAACCGGTCCCACAAGGGCTGATATAAGGGTAGGGATCCACGGGGACTGACTAAACAGGGAATTGAACCAACTCTGGGGTGAGTGCTGCTTGCTGCGTTGCTCGAGTCGTTCTCGAAGCTCTGCCATTGACTGCCTGATTGGCCCTGAATAATTGGCGTAAAAGCAGCATTTCTCATTTAAAGCGGCACACAGACCTCCTTGTCGCAACAGCAGGAGATCTAGACCGCGCCTGTTTTGCAGCACTACCTCGGCTAGGGAATTAAGGGATCATTCCAAGTCCGAAATGGATTTTTGAATCCGGAGCAAGTCTTCGTCGACCGTTGTTTGTAACTGACTGAGTCCTTGGTTCTGAGTCACCAGTGCAGAGACACCTGTCGCTGCACCTGTTGCTCCGAGTCCTAAAAGGACTGCGAGGCTGACTGCGGTTATCAGTTCTCTTTTTTGGCGTGAGGGATCTGTTTCCAACCGAAAGAGCATTTCGTCATCTGAATAGTACAGGATTCTGGGAACAACAATGACTTGAACACAAAAATCGTTAGCTTCTTTAAAGTGCTTAATAGATACACAAGGAGTGACAGCTGTGGACTTACATGCCCACGTTCCTGGGGTTGCAGGGATTGCCTAGGACTGTGACTTATCTAAAATGATTGATGTGTTACAGATCTCTTTGTGTTGTCGTATTAGCTGACTGTTGCCTATGCAAACTCCCTTTCCTGAAATTTGTTCTAAGGTAATTCCTTTTCGGGGGGTGTCCCACAGGCACTGCTTGGGGTTATTGTCTCTGGAGTAGCTGAATATGGTATCAAGGGCTACTCCCTTGTAAAAAGGTGGGTAAGTGTCGTAACAGAGCCAACAGGAGTTGGTGAGGTTTGGCTTTGTCGCATTCAGTGAGGAGAATGCTGCTCTCAACATGCGATAGAAGAGCGCATGCGAGGTCCATTCGAATGCGTCATGGGACGTTGGTGCAACAGTGGTAAGGTCTGGTGTGGGGACAGTGTCGTGGTGGTTACTTTGTTGGATTATGATTTGATTGGGTCCGAAAGCGGCACGGCGTTGTGTTGGGGCTTTAATAATTTGAACGACCGTGCTCGGGTCTGTTGCTGGGTGAAAGATGTACACTGATCACTTCCGTCCGAGGGACCAACTGGGATCTCGGGGGTGCAGGACTGTTACGTTAGGTGGGTACAATTTCCTTTGGAAGCGCTTATTTGCCCTCGTAAATTAAGTACAGCTTGTTTGCAATTGTCTGGCCAGTAATTTATCTCTTAAAAGTTATCTCTTTTTGGTGGGACCCACAGGCCACCGGTCACAATTGTTTCACATCCCCAGTGTTTGCAGTACCTATACTCTGAATCGAAGCAGTGGCTTTATCCTGGGTTAACATTGGGACACCAATATGTTCCCCAACTAATGTAGGTACCAGGCTTTCTTTGGGAATCGAGTCCTATGCCATCGAAGTTGAATATTTCACTGAGGTGAACAATGAAGGTAGGTGTGTTGGAAATTGTTTTCACAATCACCCTACCGTCTCTGAGGTCTCGAAAGCTCCAAAGGCGCGGCTGGTAAGGATGCTCACCCGGTTCGCCTTGGGTGGCGAGCAGGCTTAGGAACACGAAGACGCAAACGGACTGACGGTGTGGAGTTCAGATCAGGGGCAAGGAATGAGACTGATAGGAGTGGTCACTGTGATGGACCTGTCGAGAGAAACTCTGAGATTTCATTAGTTGGAGTGCATAACACAATAGAGTATGAAAAGGTGAGAATAAGAGAGCAAAAAGAGACAGCAATAAGAGCCTATGGAGTGGAGGGAATAAGACAGCAGAAGGCAGCAGGATTTCTTTGGTGGCTTGATTGCACTGCTATTGCAGGCAGCCTGCTATGACCGGACCTTTTGCTTCTGCAGGCAAGTCGGAGGCATCTACAGCGGTTTGGAGACGGTCTACGAACGGCGTGAAACTTTTGCTCTCGTTCTGCCGGCTGGTGGATCATGGAGCTGGCTTGGTTACGATTCTGCAGGCGGCACGGATGGCTTCTCTGGCTGCACGAGTTGTGGCTGCAACTTCTGAGGCTCGCAAGCCTTGGGCTTGTGCTTGTGGGCTAATCATCTGTGGGTCTTTACCTAGCAGTCTTTGAAGGCTAGAGTTGCGCAACGGATAGTGGTCACCAGCAGCTTTGGCAAGCATGTTCAGATAATTGTCCTCCCATTCTTGCTTGAATACAATCATTCCCACACCATCGAAAATCATTCGGCATGTCTGCTTGATGTCAAAAGGCAACGTCATCATTGCCGAACATGCCGTCAATTATGGTGGAGACCATGGCTGAATTAATTCCCTTCTCTGCAATAGCTTTTACAATTGCTTGTAGATCTTTGGGGTTGACAGGAGAATAGGTTGGCAGGTATTGTCTGTTCTCCTGACTGGGAAAGCTCAAATTGCTGTCGTGGTTAAGTCTGCACATGCCATCTGAATCTCCTTCCAATCTGTGAGTGGCATGGATTTTTGTGAGCTTTGCTTAGCTGTGAGCGGTGTGTGTATGGATCAGTGTGTTTGGTGAGAGGGGTTGGCATGTTGTCTTTGTCTGAGTCGGACTCTGAGCTGGATGAGTATCTGTGTGTTCTTCGCAGCCCTGTGTCCCATGGGAGTCGTGGGGGGTAGTAATTGGGGTACTGCAGTGAGCTGCAATCATCATCCGGCTCGTCTGAGTCAGAGGAGAAAATCAGGTGCCGAGGGGTTTCTGTCTTACAATGTTTCTGAGCTGGGTTACACCCGCTTTCTTTTTCGTGGGCAGCCTCTCTCCCTCCCCGTCTCCGCCTCCCTTCTGGGGAGGTCCTTTCCTTATTAGGAAGCCTCTTGGGGCACGCTCTCTGATTGGATTTCGATCTTTCCTCCCCCTCGTAACTTGAGGTCTCCTCCCACCTCTCCTTGAGCCCCCTTCTGCGCGTGTCTGTGGCGGGAATCTGCTCTTTGCTCCGCCCTTCTTTTTCTTTCTCGGCGCCATTTTGAAGCATATAGGGTGGTGGTCTCTGACAGACCTCTCCGGGATTTGCATAATTAAAATCGTCTTTAAGTTCGTTAACAAAGCCACTTTCCCGCGGCTGATTCTACCCTTCGATTTATTTGGGGGTGGGATTGGGGGATGTAAGCGATTGGGAGCAGTTTTTATTAGTAAATGATCGGTTGGGGTCCGCGGGGCAGTTTGAGTGGTGGCTCCAACACCCACTATCGGGGTAACCTTTAAACATTTCCGAGCTGCTTCCCACGTCTCCTGCTCTAACAACACTTTCTGCAGTGCCCGCGTGACTTTTCCCCAGCTTTTCAAGCTTCTGCCAGACCCCGAAACCATAACATCATTGGCAAGGGCTTTTGTGCACCTGTCCCAACACTCTGAGTGTAAAATGTCCACGGGATGGTCAATTGTACGTAATTTTAATAATCGCATGATTGCACAATTGAAATCCTTAATTCTACAATCGATCCCCCACTGTTTATGTAATTCCAAAACTACCTTCCCAAGTGCATCCATCCTCGGTGGTACTGGGGCGTCCCCCTGCGCTAGGATCGGTCCCGCCGTCCCAGCCGTCCGTCTTTGCTCGGCGCGACTCCCAGCACCTTGGCCGCTCGAACCCGTGTGCCGGGGAGCAAATTCCACTATGTCGCAGCTGGGGACGCTGCTAGGTGCAGTGGCGACCCGGTTTGGAACGGACACGGGCAAGAATACGACAGGTCGCGCAGGCAAACCAATCACTACACTGATACAGTTGACGGAGGAATGCGTTTATTCAAAGCGCGCTGTTGGGTGTCTGAGTGCTGCTCGCAGTCCCTGCGCGGCAGGCACGTCGCGGCAGGCGTGCCTCAACATTCCTCAGCCGCAGCGCCCTGCCTGCCCGCGGCTCGGTGCCGCGAATGGACCGCGCGCGGGAGGCGCGGCACGGTGCAGCTCTCTCCCGCCGCGGCACTCTCTCCCGGTGTGGCTCGGTGCCGTGCGCAGCACATGCGGTTCGGCGGCGTGCGCAGACCCCGCTCCACACGCGCCGCGCGGCACTCTCTCTCTCCGCGGCATCCCCTCCCCTCGCGGTCGCGTCCAATCACGCCGCTGCACGCGGCTCGGGGCGTGACGTCAGCACGATTTTAAAAGCTGTGCGCGACTCCAATAAATTGTTCTCTCCCCGTCAATTGTATCAATTTCCTGCGATCGAGAGACCCTCCGCGACTGGGTGGTGTCGTGGTGTGTTCGTTCCAGACCGGACCCCACTGATAAACGCTGCGACGATTAATTCAGCCGTTCCCCCTGCCGCGGCGCGATCCCGAGCCTGCGGACCGCAGCAAGTGGTGCCGAAACCTGCTTCGTGGCTGCTGCTGGGAAGACCTAGTGAGAAGAAGTGCAGACACGTGCCTGACTAGGAATCCCAGAGAGAGACGCGGACGGCTTTCAGGAGACGCGCCGGAAGGAGACGAACGGCTGATTCGGCTGGCCCGGATCGGCGAGGAGGGACGCCTCCAGACTACCGCATGGAGCCGATGAGCCAGGTAGTGTCAGAGTTGTATAAGCAATGGGGGATTCAATGTCAAAGTAAGGATTTTCAGATTGCAATCGTGAAATTGATTGAATTAGGGGCAATTGACAGCCCGGTGGACATTTTGCACCCAGACTGTTGGGAAAGGTGCACAAATCGGCTGGCAAATGATGTTATGGTTTCGGGGACTGGGAAATGCTTGAAAAGCTGGGGAAAGGTCACGAAGGCATTGAAAAAAGCCCTTTTAGAGCAGGAAGTGTGGGAATCTGCCCGGAGGTGTTTGAGACCATTTGTAGGGGTCGGGGCAACCACACAGACTGCTCCATGTGACTTCTCTGGGGACCCCAACCATTCAATTACTAATGAAATCAATCCCCAATCGCCTCTAACCCCCGATCCTACCCCTGAACTAACCCAAGAAATTAATCAGCCGTGCGAAAATGATGCTTTTGAAGAACTTGCTAACAACCCTGCTTGTGCCAGCCCCAGAGAGGCTTGGCAAAATCCACCACCTTATGCCCCCAAAGATGGCGCCGAGAGGGAGCAAGAAGGGCGGGGCAAACACCAGATTCCCGCCACTGGCATGCGCAGAGGGGGGCTCGGAGAGACGTGGGAGGAGACTTCGGGCAGTGAGGGGGAGGAACGAGCAGCACCCAATCAGAAAGCGCGCCCCAAGAACCTTCCAAATAAGGGAAGCACCTCCCCAGTCGGGAGGCGGAGACGGGGCGGGGAAGAACACTCCCACAAAAGGGAGAGGGGACAGATCCCGGCGCAGAAACTTTGTAACAAAAAGACACTGCAGCACCGGGGTGTCTCCTCTGACTCAGAGGAGTCAGACAACACGAGCTGCTCACTGCCACATCACACCTACTACCCCCCACGACTCTCCTGGAACACCGGACTGAGAAAAACACACAACCACACGTCCAGTTCAGATTCTGATTCCAATAAAGACAGCGTGCCAGTCCCTCTCAGAAAACACATCAATGCACACACATCACACGCAACAAAGCAAAGCTCACGAGAACCCATGCCACTCACCGACTGGAAAGAAATCCAGATGGCATGTGCAGAACTAACATCAACACCAATCCGAGTCTTTCCCGTTAGGAGAGTTGACAACAATTTACCAACATACTCTCCAGTCAATCCTAAAGAAGTGCAAGCAATCGTAAAAGCGATTGCTGAAAAAGGAATTAATTCAGCCATGGTTTCCACCATGCTTGATGGCATGTTTGGAAATGATGACATGTTGCCTTTTGACATAAAACAAACATGCCAAATGATCTTCGACGGTTCAGGAATGATAGTATTTAAACAAGAGTGGGAACAGAAGACGCTCACTGAACAAGCTGCCCGCTCCCTCGATTTCATCGAAGAGCAGCTGTCCACAGCCACCCTTTCCCAGTGGGATCCAAACCAGTCAGCGGACTTGTATGTGCATTTCACAAAAGAAGGGGAAGTAGGAGCTTTGGCACAAGGATCACCAGACAAAGCAAAGCCAATTCAGTGGGTCGTCCTCGGAAGAGCCTCACGCACATTCACCCCAGGAGTTGAGTGCCTTGGAAATCTAATCATGAAAGGAAGAAAGCTCGCACTCAGTCACCTAGGTTCCGAACCAGCCAAAATATATCTGCCATTTCGCAAACAGATTCCAACGTCATCAGTGGCAGTCACAGAACACCTTGCTTTAGCTCTCTTTGACTTCACAGGAGAGCTCTGCTATGCAGCGAACCCACCATGGTCCCGACTGTTGACCATGATCGATATTGACCTCCCACCGAAAGTGGAAGACCGACCACGTCCAGGTCAGACAGTTTTCACAGATGCATCTTCAGCCACCTCCACCGCTGCAGTCGTGTGGCAGACTCAGGAACAGTGGCAGTGCATCAAAATGACAGACAAGTCGCTGTCAGTGCAGCTGTTGGAAGCCTCCGCAGTTGTGCTGGCATGTGGACTGTTTCAGTTGCAACATCTTAATATTGTCACCGACTCTGTACGTTGCCAAACTCTGCCGAGCAATGACAGGTCCGGGAATCTCGACATCGCAAGCAGCCATCATGATTGAGGAAGCAATCTCATCACGACAAGGCACAGTCTCCGTCATCCACGTCAACAGCCATGACCCCATCAAAGGATTCTTTCAAATCGGCAATGACAAAGCTGATGCAGCAGCGAAAGGACTGTGGACCTTGCAGGAAGCAAAGCAGCTGCATGAATCCCTTCGCATCGGACCCAGAGCGCTCGCCAAGAAGTGCAACATCCCAATCTCAGATGCAAAGCATGTGGTAGCCACTTGCCCTCATTGCCAGAAATCTCCACTCTGGTCCAGCGGAGTGAATCCCAGAGGTCTCAAGGCCTCTGAGATCTGGCAAACAGATTTCACCCTATGCCAGTTGCTGAAGCCCAGAGCCTGGCTTGCTGTCACGGTAGACACATACAGCGGCATGATCGTCGCAACTCAGCATGCAAAGGCAAACTCAAAAGCGACAATCCAGCACTGGCTGACGGCAATGACATGGCTTGGTATTCCCAAGCAGATTAAAACAGACAATGGGACAAACTTTATCTCTAAGACAACTCAGGAATTCGCTACCAAGTGGGACATAGATTTGAAACAGGGCATTCCCTATAACAGCACAGGACAGGCCATTGTGGAAAGGGCAAACCAAACCTTAAAATCCAAATTAGAAACCCTGGCCAAAGCAGAAGGGTTCACCGGCTGCATCCCTCCTCCAGAACAACCCCGTCTGCTAGCCACCGCCTTGCTAGCATTGAACCAGTTTCCCAGGGGAGATCAGGCACAAGCCTCTTCCCATAAGCATTGGGCCACAGAGGCAGTGAAGCAGGGCCCACCTGTCAGCATCAGAAATGAGACAGGGGAGTGGGAAACTGGGTGGAAACTAGTAATGACGGGACAAGGGTACGCAGCTGTCGAAAAAGATGGCATCATTAGATGGTGCCCACTGAAATCCATAAAGCCTGTGCTAGGCAGCCCAACAAAAGACACTTAAAAACCTTTCTTAGCTGTCTCACTCTTTCTCTCTTTCTTACTCTATCACATACTCTGGGAGAACCTGGTGTTTTCTAGCACCACAACTAACAAAACATCCGAGCCTCTTTTGACAGGTTCATCATCGTCACCTGCCCCTGATCCGGACTCCACAGCGTCAATCCATAGGCATCTTGGTACTCCTAAGCCTGCTCGCCGCCCACGGCGAATCGGGTGAACATCCTTACCAGCCGTGCCTGTGGAGCCTCCGAGACCCCAGAGACGGTAGGACAATTGCGAAAACAGTCTCTAACTCACCAAGTTTTATCGTCCATCTCAGTGAGATCTTCAACTTCGATGGCATCGGGCTCGACGCCCAGAGAAAACCACTCAACTGCGTCAGTTGGGGAATGTATTGGTGTCCAGGTGTGAACCCAGGTCAAAGTCACTGCTTTGACTCAGAATACAGGTATTGCAAGCATTGGGGTTGCGAGACGATCGTGACCGGCGGTCTTTGGGTTCCATCCAAAAAAGACAGCTTCATCGAGGTGAGTTATTGGCCCGACAACTGTAAGCGAGCAGTGTTAAACTTGCAAGGACAAATTACAGCCTCTAAGGGAAATTGCATTCCCGGTTGGTCTCTGGGACGCAGATGGTCAGTGTACATCTTTCACCCAGCAACAGACCCAAGCACGGTCGTTCAAATTATTAGAGCACCAACACAACGCCGTGCAGCTTTCGGACCCAATCAGATTGCGGTCCAGCAAACTAGCCATCACGACACCGTCCCCACACCAGACCTTACCACTGTTGCACCCATGTTCCATGACACATTCGAACTGACCTCACACACACTTTTCTACCGAATGCTAAGAGCGGCATTCTCCTCCTTGAATGCCACGAAGCCAAACCTTACCAGCTCTTGTTGGCTTTGTTACGATACTTACCCACCTTTTTATGAGGGAGTAGCCCTTGACACACGATTCAGCTACTCCAAAGACAGTAATCCCAAGCAGTGCCTGTGGAACACTCCCCGGAAAGGAATCACCTTAGAGCAGATCTCGGGGAAAGGAGTTTGTATAGGCAACAGTCACCTGATACATCGACACAGAGAGATTTGTAACACGTCAGTCACCCTAGATAGGACACAGTTCTGGGCAATCCCTGCCACCCCAGGAACGTGGGCTTGTAAGTCCACAGGTGTCACCCCCTGTGTGTCCATCAAACACTTTAAAGAAAGTAACGATTTCTGTGTCCAAGTTATTGTCGTCCCCAGAATCCTATACTACTCCGACGACGAGATGCTCTTCCGGCTCGAAGCTGATCCCACGAGGCAAAAAAGAGAACTGATAACGGCAGTCAGCCTCGCAGTCCTTCTAGGACTCGGAGCGATGGGTGCAGTGACAGGTGTCTCTGCACTCGTGACCCAAAGACAAGGACTCAGTCAGCTGCAAACCACAGTTGACGAGGATTTACTGCGGATCCAAAAATCCATTTCAGACTTGGAAAAATCCCTTAACTTCCTTGCTGAGGTGGTGCTGCAGAACAGACGTGGCTTGGATCTGCTGCTGCTGCGACAAGGAGGTCTGTGCGCTGCCTTGAACGAGAAGTGTTGTTTTTACGCAAATTACTTGGGACCAATCCGGCAGTCGATGGCAGAGCTCCGAGAGAGACTCGAGCAGCACAGCAAGCAGCATCACCCTCAGAATTGGTTCGATTCCCTGTTCAACCAATCCCCCTGGATTCCTACCCTTGTTCCAGCCCTTGTTGGACCCGTTGTCATTCTTATGTTGTTGCTCATTTTTGGTCCCTGCATTCTTAACAAGTTAACCCATTTTAGCAGAGCGCGTTTGGACACTGTCAACGTTATGTTCCTAGAAAACAAGCAGTTAACATGATTGTCAAATGTACTTGCGTCCAAGTTGCAAACACCCTATCGCATTGCGAAAAATATGTACCCCAGTTTTACTAACACCCGTTCATTCGTTGTTACTAACACCGAGTTCATTTATTGTAAAGTTCCCTATTCTTAGAGAGCAGGGAAATGTCGGGTGTCTGAGTGCTGCTCGCAGTCCCTGTGCGGCAGGCGCGTCGCGGCAGGCGTGCCTCGACATTCCTCAGCCGCAGCGCCCTGCCCGCCCGCGGCTCGGTGCTGCGAACGGACCCCGCGCGGGAGGCGCGGCATGGCGCGGCTCTCTCCCGCCGCGGCACTCTCTCCCGGTGTGGCTCGGTGCCGTGCACAGCACATGCGGTTCGGCAGCGTGCGCAGACCCCGCTCCACACGCGCCGCGCGGCACTCTCTCTCTCCGCGGCATCCCCTCCCCTCGCGGTCGCGTCCAATCACGCCGCTGCACGCGGCTCGGGGGGGTGACGTCAGCACGATTTTAAAAGCCGTGTGCGACTCCAATAAATTGTTCTCTCCCCGTCAATTGTATCAATTTCCTGCGATCAAGAAACCCTCCGCGACTGAGTGGTGTCGCGGTGTGTTCGTTCCGGACCGGACCCCACTGATAAACGCTGTGACAATGAATTCAGCCGTTCCCCCTGCCACGGCGCGATCCCAAGCCCGCGGACCGCAGCAGCGCGTGCTGCTTTACATAACCGCGCTTGCGTCACAGCCACGGAGCCGCGAGCCGCAGCGCGACTGGTCGTGAACGTCGGAGAGAGAGAGAGGGGGTCTCTATCTACGCGTACAGCATGGGGTTTTGTGCACGGCGTCCCTATCTCACGACAGAGGGGTCCCGAGGGCCTCACGTTGGGTGCCAGCTGACGCGATGCTGGTGCCCTTCAGCCCAGCCAGCTCCCGGCACCGGCGCCAGGAGTGGGCTGCCCCCAGAAAGCCAGGCAATCCGGGGTGCAGCTGTAGGGCACAGTTGCTGTATAGCACAGGTGGCACGCGTCGAGGGCAGGGACAAGGAACAGGGAGAGGCCTTCTGTGTGATTTTCAAAGGTGTTTATTGCCCTGAGCGTCAGGGACAGAAAAAGGCACAGAACCTGGGCTTGCAGGGGATTACAAGTGGAGGAGGTCTTGGGAGAGGATACAATTTCCAACCAATAAGGGTGACATGGGGGAGGAACATAAGGTGGGGAGTGCAATGCACAGACCAATGAAAGAACACAAGGGGAGGGAGCAGTTTAAACCAACCACTGGGGCATCGAAGGTTGGGGGATTGACAGGGAAGGGTCTGGAAGAAGGGGAAGAGTTAGGGAAGGATTGACAATTCTGTAGGAGGAGGGAAGGGCAGGCCTAGGGAAGATAGACAACCAGGGCAAAATCAACAGTACAGGGGGAAAGGAACAATCCATTAGGGATACAATATACTATAACATTCGAAAATATGGGTGATGTGTAAAACTGACCATTAAAACAGAACTGCAACTGGAGACACAATAAAAACACACCACAACATCTCCCCCTTTTTTGTTTAGAAAAGAGAGAGTGGGAGTTCCAGAGTTCAAATAAATTAATGAAGGGCTTAGGTTCAATTACGGAGGGAATGGGGGTGGAATAAAGTAATACAACGAATGGTTTGGGAACACTTGTGCAGGACAAAGGGTAATCGCTATTAAGGAATACCTGGGTGGATAGGTGGGGAAGTTTCTCTAGAAAGTGGAGGTCACAATGCAGGAGCAATACCCGATGCAGAGGTGGAGCACGTCGCAGGGAAGGAGCCCAACGAAGGAGTGGGAGTGGGGAAGGGTGAAGAAGAGGACAGTTCATGAAAACAAACTTAAGGGAAAACAACTGACAAAACTGAAGCAACTTACAGAGGAACTCTAACAGCACTTAAGAGAGCAGACAACTTCAGCCAAAAGCTTCATAAAGTTCTTTTGACTTGTTCTTCTGTTCAGCCCGATGTTCTGGAACAGTGTTTTGGCTGGCATGATGGCATCCTTAACTTGGATGCCCACTCGGCACAGCACACGGCAGCCCAGAACTCCTGGGGCTCAAGTGATCTGTCGAGCTCAGCCTCCCCAGCAGCTGGGACTGCAGGCCACTGCCACTGTTCCTGAGCACCAATTTGACTGGGGTTGTTCCTGCCTTTAAAAAGACATAACTCATATGATAGATAAGATTATTTAGAACTTACAGATGATAAATACCTTAACCTTAATATAATTGACTTACAGAAATGAACTCCAACAAAGTAATGTAGAGTAAAGCAAAAATGTTAATTGATTACAAGGAAAGCATATATGATCAAAGAAACATGCACTTAATACAAACTTAAGGGAATTTGAATGTAATAAATAATGCTTTCAACCAGAAAGGGGAACAAATAACTTTGGAAGGCATCTTGGGGATTATTAACTGGGAAAGAGGGAGAGGATTGAGGGATCAGGGAAGGGTCCCTGACAGCTGGCACCTTGCTGCCAGGGCTAAGGTGCCGAGGGGGCTGTGGGGAGCCAGGGAGACCAAGGCATTGCCGGCTGCCCTGCGCTTCGCGGGTTGTTCCACGCAGTCCTCCCAGCCTAGGGGGAAAGGGTTTAAGACTGAGGGATGGTGTGATGGTTTTATCATGTTCTATATCTCATTTGACTGGAAGAATATAAAGCAAAACAGGCCCATCTTTAAATTACAAAGATAGTTTATTAATACACACAAAAACAACAAAAAAAAAAGGAAAAAAAACCAACAACAACAAATGAAACTTCTAAAACATCTTTCTTTCTCTTTCTAAGTTTTTTACCTTTCTTCACTCAACATAAAAAGACATGACCTGCAACCTCAGCCAGTTTTACCATTTTAAAAATAACCTTTTATCAGTTCTTTTAGGAAAGGAGTCTCTCTGGGTTCTATATAGACATCCCATGCTCTACATCTGCGAGGATTTTAAAGGAACTCCTGCAAACTGCGAAATCCTACCCATTAGCAGTTCTCTTAACACTGCACATGGGCCATATTTGCTTATTGGGGTACTGTTTAAGGATGCCTCCTCTAGTATGACACAAAGATTCTCTTCTTCTATTTCCAAAATCATCTCAAGACTCAAAAACAAATCTCCTCTTTCTTTAGGAGCAAAAAGCTTCATATCACTTTTAACTAGAACCCCACATCCCCCCAAAAGCATTTATATGTTACAGGAAAAACTAGTTCAGTCTCTATAGTTTACCAGAAATGTCCAGCCAAAATTAGGCCACTCCTTTGTCCTTTGCCTTAAAGTCCTTTTCACTCTCCCTTCACCGACTGTAGCTCCATGCTGTGTCTTTCTATTCGCTATATTTGTTCTTCTTCCGGAGAAAGATGATGTTTAGGAAAGTCCATCTGCTAGTAACAAAGGGTTAAACTTTTCGGGCTGCCGGGCTGCCCACGTGGCTCTGCGGCAGGAAACTGAGTCGTTTAGAAGCCCTGCGCTGGTTTTTTCGGCTTGAAAAGAAGAGCAAGGGCGAAGGGGCACTCCGTCCGAGCTCCCTCTCCTCTCCATGCTGCCCGCCTCTCTGCGAGACAGCGGCTCCTAAAGCTCCGGCCTGGCCCGGCCCGGCCCGGCTCCAGCTCCGGCGGCCCGGCCCGGCCCGCCGCAGCCGCCCGGGGTGGGGGGGCACCGAGGCCGGCCCGGCCCCGGCGGCTCCCTGTCCCCAGCCTGCCACACTGGAAGACAAAGAGGTCGCTCCTACCCCCACCCAGCCTTTTTAAGCATTCCGCCAAAAGTCGCAGCTTGTCTTCTACTGGATAAATTGCTTGTCAATCAAATAAACTGACCCCAATTGGAACAAAATCAGGCTTTTCCTAGCCTATGACAGGGAGGGTCATGGACTCGTTAAGAAAAGCGTTTGAAGAGCAGGAGACGTGGAAGGCAGCCCAGCAATGTTTAAGGGTAGTCCCGAAATTAGGTGTTGGCGCTGCGACTCAGACTGCGGTTAATGATGATTTTTCAGAGCTGAAACCGCCGCCTGAAATTGACGATCCCCTGCATTCGCGATCTCCCCTGCGTTCGAGACCCTCATCGCCTGCCCCAAATCCCAATCCCGAAACTAACCCAAACCCACACCCCAAGCGCGGTATTCCCTCGCTTTTCCATGATGGTGCAAGTAATGTAGATAAAGATGAAATATTAATAAAACCGCCGCCTATGCTCCGCAATATGGCGCCGGAGCCGAACAAGAAGGGCGTGGCCAAAAGCCAACTCCCGCCACAGACGAGCCAATTCCCGCCTGTGATGGTTTCATCACGTTTTATATTTCATTTGACTGGGAGAATATAAAGCGGAACAGGCTCATCTTTAAATTACAAAGATAGTTTATTTACACACACTGAAAGGATGAAAATAGGAAGGAAAAAACAAATGGAACCTTCAAAACATCTTTCCCTCCCTCTCCAAGTTTTCACTTTTCTACACTCAACATAAAAAGACATAACCTGCAACCTTAGCCAGTTTACCATTTTAAGATAATCTTTCATCAATTCTTCAGGAAAGGAGTCTCTCTGTTTCAATAGAGACTTTGTCCACAAGGACTTCCAAGAACTCAATCCTACCCACTTACAGTATTCTCAATACTGAACACGTGGGCCCTGTACTCAAATACACTGCAACATTGGGGTGTCGCCTTTTAAAGGTGTCTCATCCAAGGCAAAGGGTTTTTCTTCATTAAATCAATTTTACTCAGTCCATCACACAATACCTTTGCTCAAAAATCTACACATAAAACAATCACCTCCCCAAATTACACATCTTTCCATGGTTTAAAGGAACAACTCAGTTTAGTCCCTATGTTTCAGAGAAGTCCAGCTAGAATTTTCAGCCACTCCTCCTCCTGCACCTTAAAAGCTTCTTCACTCTCTTTCCACTGACTTTAGCTCCATGCTGTGTCTCTTTATGGTCTAATCACTGTATCTGTCCTTCGTTCAGGGAAAGGTCGGTGCTCAGAAGAAATCCATTTGCTAGCAGAGAAAGAGTTAAACTTGTCAGGCTTGTCGGGCTGCTCACGTGATCTTGTTGCAGCGGGAACTAAAAAAGTCTGAAGGCCGCGCTGTTCTTTTCGGCCTGAGGGGGGGGGGGGGGAAGAAGCATTCTGCAGCTCTCAGGGCTTCTCCTCCCCTTCCCCGCTGCTGCTGTTGTTCCCGGGGGCCACGCCTGGGGGGGGGGCGATGGTAGAACGCTCCTCAGTCCCGGCCCCGGTGACAGAAGCGCTGCGGCCGGGGCTTCTCTTCCCCTCCCCCGCTGCTGCTGTTCCCGGGAGGCAGACACAGCTGAGCTGCGCTCTCAGGGGGCCCAGGCCGGGCCCGGCCAGGGGCCGCAGCCTGGGCCGAGCCCGGCCAGGCTCTGTGCTGCTCGATGTTACCTGTGATCCAGCTGGAAGAAAAGAGGGAGCTCCTCCCCACACTCTCAGCTTATATGAGTATTACCCAAAAGTCGTAACCTACTTTTGAATGGTCAAACTATCTGCCAATTAAATAAAAATAATTTTGATTGGACTATTCTTAACCCATGACACCGCCGCACACATGCGTGGTCAGGACCACACTGGGGGAGGTGCTGCTTGCAGCTGCGAGGGGAGAACAGAACCCCTGCAGAGAGCAAGCTCCCAAATGTTACCACATAAAGCAGACAAGCCCCTAGAGAGGAGGCGGGACAAAGCAAGCCCAGCCATCACCGCCCCCAAGAAGTACAGGGGGTGGAGCCCAACCAGAAGGCTCAACCTGCCAGAGCCCTCCGATCAATCTACTCCATACCAGTCAGATGAATACACTTCCTCAGACACTTCACACTCTGACTCAAACACTGACTCAGACACAGACCCCATGCCAGTGACCTACACCAAACCTATAAATAAAAATGTATGGCAAGCAAATAAAAAAAGCACTGTCAAATCCATGCCTTTAACGGACTGGAACACCAAACACTCTGATTCAGACATACCACACAACTACCGGCAAAGCTACCAGTACAGTGAGAGCGGGGAAAAGAATGAAGGAGCAGAGAACATACCAGAAGGTCAAACCCAGCAACGCCGTCCCTATCGCAGGCGGCGGAAACCACCTTACTATATGCGCAGGCCCTACGGGCGTCGTCCACAATATACCAACCCTCCCGTGCAGGGAGAGATAGTGGAGAGTGCTGACAACCAGAGCGCAAGAGACTGCAAACCAGTCAAACAAAACATGTAGCGGAGTTACAGACCAAGATTTCGCAGAGGTCATCCTCGTCAAAGACAGTCTAGAGAAGATGAAAATGAAGAAGACAAAGAGAACCAAAGAGATGAAACCCAAAGTCAACAGCTACCTCAACGTCAGTACCGCCGTAAGTTCAACTACCAACGCAGTCGCCCAGAGAACCCCAAACCACAAGATGGCAAAGAGATGAAGACAGCCGAACCACCAGCTGAGAACACGTCCGCTCCCGAGGCTGAGCAGGACGAAGCTGAGCAAATACCCGCTTAACATCTCTACCATCATCCAGTTCAGTCATCAAAGAAAAGACTTTAAGAAATGAAGACGAAAATGAAATTCCAGCAATAAGAAATGAACAAAAGAATTAGAACGGAAGATCTTAAGTGCTTGCTTTTGCTGTTGATCAGATTACTAGAACTATCTGTATTATCTATCTTCCCGAGAAACTACCAGCTTCATGCCTATGTTCTCCCTGACCCCCGGCAGTCACTTCTGTTCCGTGTGTTCTTATTCCTGTTGCTTTCTGATGTCCTATTCCCTTTACTCCACAAGCTCTTACTGCTACCTCTTTTGTTCTCATATTTTCTCCCTTTTCACATTCTGTTAGTTACCCTGGTTGAACTTGTTGTCTGTATGCACTCACTAACAAATAGCAGAGTCTCTTTTAACAGGTTCGTCGTGGTCACCTGTCCCTAATGTGGATCCTGCAGTGCCATTCCTCCATCAGAACAGCCACGTCTATTAGCAACTGCCATGCTTGCCTTAAACGAATTCTCTAGGGGAGACCAAAATCAGACCCCATCAGAAAAACACTGGGCGATAGAAGCTACCCAGGACGGCCCCCCAGTTAGTGTGAGAAACGAGTTGGGAGAGTGGGAGACAGGATGGAAGCTGATTGCGGCCGGTAGAGGTTATGCCGGGGTAAAGAAGGACGATGACATTAAATGGTGTCCTTCAAAATCTATCAAGCCCGAGATCCATTGTAGGAAATAGATTTTACCTGCCCACACTGTCTAGCAGTGATTGTAACTGTTGAGTGTTTTGAGTATTTTCCTACAGGTTTTCCTGTGTAGGTCGCTGTCTGAGTCCCTTACTCAGCTTCTTTGCTTTTGCCTCTGGACGATGCTACTCCATCCTACTGCCGGTCACCACCCGTACCAGCCTCACGTCTGGACGTTCCGGAACTTCATCACCCATGCAATGATAGGCCAATCCGAGACCAACTCTCCAGCCTGGACGGTGCGACTCAAAGACCTTTGGGGCGGAGGGGGTAAACAATACCCCAGAGAAGCAACTTCGACCATCTACAGACTAACATATTGGTGCCCGAGTAACAACCCTGGTAAGGAGTATTGTACCCGCCCTGGTTACTGGTTTTGCGGGCACTGGGGGTGTGAAACTATAGTAACCGGTAATCCCCGGACCAGGTGGAATCCTCCCAAAAAAGATGAATTCCTGAGGGTAACAGGCTGGCCTTCTAACTGTAATTTCGGTACAGAGTACGAAGGCTTTCGCCTCGGAACCTGCACACACCTCACAATCACGGTCCTGTGACCACAAGATCCGTCCTGGTCAGTGGGCAAACTGTGGTCAGTGTATGTAAGGAGTGACAGAGCCTTGAATAACCTTCCTGACCTAAGTACTGTTATTCAAATTGTCAGGTCCCCATTGCCCAAACGACACATAGCAATAGGACCGAACGAATTGGCAGTCTTTCCAAAAGATGAGCAGCTTGTGGCTACCACCACAACAGCCAAAAAGCCACTTACTACTACCTCCTTACTGAGTCAGACCAAACCTGATCCTAAGCCCAAAGCTTCCCCACAAAATCTGTTTGCCTGAATGCTAAACGCAGCTTTTAAGTCCCTAAATGCCACCCAGCCCAATCTCACCAAGTCTTGCTGGTTGTGTTATGATTCCAGGCTACCTTTCTATGAGGGAATAGGCTCCAATAAAACATTCAGCTATTCCCAAGAAAACAGCCCGAAACAGTGCAAGTGGGACACTCACAGCAAGGCAATCACTCTGGGAATTATCTCGGGGTACGGAATCTGTTTAGGCAACAGACAGGTGAAGTCCCAGAGCAAAGAGCTGTGTGGCTCTTCTGTCCGCCTAAACAGACAAAAAGAGTGGGCAATTCCAGCTTCGGGGAACATATGGGCATGTCACACTACAGGACTCACCCCTTGTGTCTCTATAAGACACTTTGATGAAGCCAAAGACTTTTGTGTTCAGGTCACTGTTGTCCCCAGAATTCTTTACCATACAGATGAAGAGGTAATGCTGCACTTTGAGGCAGAACCACATCGAACGAAGCGAGAGATCGCCACAGCTATCAGCCTAGCAGTATTATTGACTCTCGGAGGGACAGGAGCAGCCATAGGTATTACCTCGTTAGCCACCCAGAAGCAAAGCCTGCAACAACTGCAGCGAACGATTGACGAGGACCTCCTCGAAATCCACAAGAACATTGTCAAGCTTGAAGAATCCTTGTTTTCCCTCTCAGAGATGGTTCTTCAGAACAGACAAGGTCTGGAACTCTTACTAATGCAGCAAGGAGGACTATGTGCTGCTCTAAACGAGGAATGCTGCACCTATGTAAATCACTCAGGTCCCATTCGTCAATCCATGGCTGAGCTCAAAAACAGACTGGAGCGTCGCAATCATGAGCTACAACAGCAGAACTGGTTCAATTCCCTGTTTGCCCAACATCCCTGGATTGCCCCCGTTATCTCTACCCTGATAGGACCCATTGTTATTATACTTGCCCTCATTTTCGGACCTTGTTTACTTAATAAAGTTACCCAGTTTGTTAAAGCCCGGCTAAGCTGGATTGATATTATGCTTCTACAACAGAGGCAGTTAACCTAAAAATTAAAGTTGTTTTATCTACTAACAGTTCAGTTTGTTTGCATGCCACTAACCAGTTGTTCATACAGTTTACAATCGTTCGGTTTGTTCGAGTTAAAGTTTAATTGTCATGGAGGGAGGGGAAATGTAGTTAGAGCACTCGGCTCGGAAGAACCTCGGGTTGTCACGAGGAGTTAGGGCACTCCCCTCCAGCGACGTAACTAAGTTATGTAACCGAAAGACAGTTACGTGGGCACCCCGAAACTATATAAGGGGGTATCCTACAGTAAAAAAGTGCATTTCGCCGTCCATCACATTGGTGTAGCATGCGTGTGTCCGGCAAGATTGTAAGTGCGCCGTGGTCTCCGCCAGAACCAGGTCGCCAGCCTGCATAATCGCAGGCAACAAGGGCCACATGGAACCAATGGTCCATTGTGATACTGCAGATCCAAGGAGACCATTGGGACACTCTGGAACCTCATGGAATCAAAAGTACATTGTGACAGAGAAAGGCCTCATGGAACCAAGAGTCCATTGTGACACAGCAAGGCCCTGTTTGAGCAAGGGAACCATTGCTGATGGTACAATAACTCATGGAACCAAGGGGCCATTCTGACACAGCAAGGCCTTGTAGAACCAAGGAGGCCATTGTGGTACTGCTGAACGTCACAGAACCAAAGTGACCATGTTATACTGTGGGACCTCCTGGAACCAAGGGTCCATGGTGACACTGCAGAACCAAGGAGACTGTTGTTGGCAGTAGGAAAGTTCATGGAACCAGAACTCCATTGTGACACAGCAAGGTCTCATGGAACCAAGGGTCTATTTTGACTCTGTGCGGCCTCATGGAACCTCGAGCCACTATGACACAGCATGGCCTCATGGAGCCAAGGGGCCATTGTGACTGAGGTACCTCATGGAACCAAGAGTCCATTGTTACATTCTGCTGTCCTGTGGAACCAAGGGGACCACAGTGACATTGCAAGGTCTCATGGAAAAGTGGAAACTATTCTGACACTTTGGGACCCACTGGAACCAAGGAGCCATTTGAGCATGGCAGCACCTCATGGAGTCAAGGAGAGTACAGTGAACCCTGTGGGTCTCCATGGGATGAAGGGTCCATTCTGACACTGTGGAACCAAGGATACCATTGTGACATCCTGGGTCATCATGGAACCAAAGGTCCATTGTGACACAGCAGGGCCTCATGAAGCTATGGAGGTCATTTGTACACCTTGAGGCCTTGTGAAACCAAAGGGCCATTGTGGCATTTCAGAGCCTTGTAGAGCTAAGGGGACCATAGTGACACTATGGGTCTTAATGGAACCAAGGGACAAGTGTGGCACTGTGTGGCACCATTGAACCAAGGTGTTCATTGTGACACTGCAGGGCCCCATGGAACTAAGGATTCATGGAACAGTTTGAGACCCCATGGATCCAAAGGTCCATTGGGACACTGAAGGCTCTCATGGAATCCTGGAGAACATTCTGAAACTTTGAGGCCTTGTTGAACCAAGGGGCTCTGCTGGACCTTGTGGAGCCAAGGAGACCATTGTGACACTGCAGGACCTCATTGAACCAAGGGTCAATTGTGATACTGCAGTACCAAGGAGACCCCTGTGACACTGAAGGCTGCACGGAAGCAACGGGGACAATTGCGACCCTACGGGGCCCAATGGAAGCAAGGGGCCAGTGTGACAGAGCTGGGCCTCATGCAGCCAAGGGGCCATTGTGATCCTGAGGAGCCCAATAGAACCAAGGGACCACTGTGACACTGCAGGACTATCTGGAATCATGGAGACCCTTGTGACACTCTGAGGCCTCATAGAACCAAGGGGGCCACTGTGTCATTGCGCAGTAGTGCATTGTTCATTGTGCATTGTTCCATTCCATGGAACCAAGGAAACCATTTTGACACTGCAAGGCCTCATGGAAGCAAGGGACCATTGTGACACTGTGGGGACCCATGGAAATTGTTGCAAGGAAGGAGCCGAGTATCAAACGGACACCAACATGATTAGGTTTGATCTGCTCGTTTATTCTTTATTCCCTATATTTATGTGGTTACAGAGTAAAAGCAGGCACAGCTAAACAATTGCTGATTGGTTAAAATCTCATGTTCAGACACTCTAAATAATTGCTCATTGGTTCACGTCTTTTGGCAGCAAATTCTTCTTTGTTTTGTCTTATGATCAGCATTTCTGTCTTCAGCATCTATGAGAAGGTACAAGTTGTTACATGTCTTCAGCCTCTGAGGGGAAGCATCTGTGAGAAGGACCAATGAGTTATTTGCTACATTTGCTGCCTTTTTGCTAATTCAAGGCAATGTAGGAACAGCAGTGAACATAGCAATCACAGTACAAGACCTCATCCTGTTCCCTGATAACAAGGATTGTTCAAACTTCCTATCAATAGACTGTGACCTCGCTCTTCTAAAAATTCCTCTACAATGGGGGTTAACCCCAGAAGGCTTGGAAGCTGCCAAGAGTGGCAGACAGACATCACACACATTCCTATTTTCGGCGACCAAAAATATGTGCATGTGAGCATTGACACCTATTCAAACACAGTTTATGCCTCTGCTCACGCAGGAGAAATGGGTGCACATGCCAAGAAACCTCTTGTGCAAGAGTTTTCAGTACTGGGGATCCCTAAGAAAATCAAAACTGACAATGGCCCAGTGTAGAAAAGCAAGGAATTCCTAGAGGTTGTCCAGGAGTGGGGAATGGAACATATAACAGGCATCCCCCACTCCCCCACAGGCCAAGCTGTGGTCGAGCGTGTCCAGCAGATCTGGACAAGACAGTTCCACAGCATGGATGTCACCAACACAAAAACTCTGCAAAGCCATGTTTACCATTAACTTTCTGAATTGTTCATTTGAAAACATGAGTCCGCCGGTGGTACATCACTTTAACAGCAGTAATCAGTTTAAGTTGTCACAGCGCCCACCAGTTTTGATTAGGGACCCAGAAACCTGGGAGATCAAAGGTCCCTATGAGCTCGTGACCTGGTGACGTGGCTACACGTGCGTATCCACCCCCTTGGGCCCACGCTGGATACCCCAAAAGTGGGTGAAACCTTTTGTTCCCAAAAACCCAGCACCAACTCAAGGAAGATGCTGAGAAGCAAGCAGCTGTTGCTTCAAAAAGAAGACACCGCCGGAAAGAGAAGACAGAGCCTTCTTAAAAATCGGGTTACTTCCAGCAGATCTCAGATTGTTAATATGCTTTATGTTTGTGCTTCCTTTTACAATCCTGTTGTTTTGTGTTGTCTTGTTTTTAATTGTGTTGGTGTTCGGAATTCTTCGCTGCCTAGTTTTAAAGGCCCTCAATGGTTTAATCCCTACCACCTCAGAAGTCAGCCATGCAGAGCTTGCAGGCCAAGAACAGCCCAAAGTGCCTGCAAATCAAAAGTGGTGGGCAAAAACTATTCTGCCTCAGAATGGGCCCGAAACGTGTCTTTCAGTTTTATTGTAACAGAAAAGGGTGAGATGTTGTATTGCACTAAGTAGTTAGTTCACTTTGCTATATTGCACTGGGTGTTTCTGTTATATGTGTTCACACAAAACATTTGCTGTACCTTCCCATCAGCTCCTGCACTGAATCCCCTCTACCTGACACCCCCTATGCCTCACCTCCCTCAGGTCAGCCCCCATCGGCTGGTAGACCCCCTCCCCTCCCCCTCCTTGGCAGAGGGCATAAAACTGCCCTCTGGCAGGGAATCGCCCTCTTAATTCCTCTCTTAATTCCTCTCTTAACTCCCCCAAGCTGCATGGAGTAGGTTCTGCATTAAACTGTGGGACTGTGTTCCTGAAGGATTAAGAGCGCCTTTTGTCTTTTATCTTCGTCCTTGCCTCAGTTTCCCCCCGAGCATACTGCTAGTCAGGGCTGAAGCTCAGGGGCGAGTGGGAACTGAGGCAAAGGAGCACAAAAGGAGCAGCTCAGCAATGCACCCAACCATCACTACCAAAGATTGCCTGCAGTGAGTAAGAAAGATCCATCAGCAGTGACCCTCAGACTTTTCCATCACCCACACCCACACATCAGCTGGGGGAAGCTGTCACAGCCAAGGACTGCAGAGTCACTCCCAGACACTGGGAATTCCTGCAGGTGCCTCCAGCCACAGGTGAGGCTCCAGCCTCTCTGGGAGAGGGCCCAGATTTGATAGTGCTGAATAAACAAACTGACAGCACTTCAAGTGTGGGAACATCTGGATTCATCCTCATCTTGGGTCCCTCCCAAAGCCTGGCCAGAGCCCAAGGAGGAACCAAGGGAGCTGACTTTGACCATACAGCCCCAAACAAGGCCAGATGTCAGATTTCATGGCCTTGTCCAACTTCTAAACACAGAAAGGTCAATCCATGTTTCATTAATGAGTGGATACATCTATCACAGCATTAATGACCATGCATATTCCACTAATGAGCAGATACAAAGATAACCTTTGGTTGGAAGGTTCACCCAGAGGTCACCTTTGACTGAGGGCCTCTTGGGCCCAAGTCTCGGCAAATGAGAGGCGGTGGAGGCGGGATGAGCTCATTGAACCCCTCCAGTCCCTCCCAGTACAGCCAAATTCATCCCCAGTACAGGCCAGTGCATCCCTGTGTCTCTCTAGTCCCTCCCAGTACAGCCCAGTGTATCCCCAGTACAGCCCAGTTCATCCCCAGTACAGGCCAGTGCATCCCCGTGCCCCTCCAGTCCCTCCCAGTACAGCCCAATCCCTCCCAGTACACCTGAGTCCATTTCCATTCCCTTCCAGTTTCCCCCAGTGTAATCCACAGTACGCCTAAGTGTCCCCCAGTCCTCCCCACAGTGTCCCCAGTTTGTCCCAGTATCCCCAGTATCACTCGCAGTATACCCAGTATGTCCCAGTGTGTCTCAGTGTTGCCCAGTACCACTCCCAGTATGTCCCAGTATGTCTCAGTGTACCCCCACAGTCCATCCCAGTCTGCCCAGACTCCCCCTCAGCATTCCCCGTGTTCCCAGGTTGTCCAAGTCCTCCCCAGTATCACTCCCAGTATGTCCCAGTGTGTCCCACAGTGTTCCCAGTGTTCCCCAGTATGTCCCAGTGCTCCCCAGTGTTTCCAAGGAAACTGGAACTGCTCATGGTTGCCGTGGCACCCAAACCCAGCAGTGGGGTCAGTGCAGTGTCCATGGCCACAGCCCCTTGCAATGGCCCAGTGCAGGTTGGGATGATGATCCACCCTCACTCCTGGCTCAGGGCAGGGCTGCAGTGGCCTTGGTGTCACCATGGCACCACTTGAGGAGGGTGTCTGTTTTCAATGTGGGAACTCAGGAGTTTTGGATTGTTTCAAAAATAAAAGAAGAAAATGCCTCTTTGCCTGAGTGCAGCCAGTTCTCAGAGCAAAGCAGGTCCCAGGTGAGTGAGGAGAGACAGGTTGGGGTTGTGGGATGTGGAGCAAGGTTGTCCACACTGGCTCATGCGGAAGAATTAAGAATGGGACATCACTCCATGATCAATATGATCAAAGTGAGCCATTTATTGCAAAGTAACAGTGCCTTTTATACAGTATTCAGCTTCTATCACGAGTTACATGCTGCTTTGCAATTGGATATACCCTAAAAGCGCATGTTAGCCTTTTAGCCTGGACTGGATAATGATTTTGCACATACAGCAGGTTTATGCAGTCCTTCTACTGACTTATGTCTGATTCTCACACTCTGAAGCTTGTTAGCATCCTTTGTTCTTCTTCGGACATGACTTCTGTCGTCTCTTCTTCCTTCTTGTACGTGACTTTGCTGCCCTTGAATGGTTACAGGCCTTTTTCATCCAGGCTGGATTGCTCACATGTCCCCATTTCTGGAGGAACCCATCCTCCACAGGGTCAGACCTCAAGGCAGAGTTTCTCTGCCCAGGCAAGACCTCCTGAGGAGAGACCCTGGGTCAATATCAGTCACTGAATGCTGCAATCACCTCTTCTCTAAAGAGAAAAATAAACCCTTGAAAATAAGGGTTTTATTAGAAGCTCTTTGAAATATTTCTCCATAACTCTAGGAAAAAAGACTTCCTAAAGAACTGCACCAGGCCAGAGGGAAATCAAGGCACAGACATGGTTTGTCAGCACTTGCTTGATCCTAATGAGCCCCATGGTGCATTTGGTGCTGAGCACTTGAACCTCAGGGCCTGAGAGAAGGTTGCACAAACCTTTCCAGGAGTCCAAGTCAAAAGAAAAACACAACGTGTCTTGAGGCATTAATGGGTTGCACTGAGGTCCATCCCCAACACAGGCTCCTCATGGACTCCTTGGAAGAGAGAATTGGAGGCCAGGATTGCACAAAAACCTCTCACAGACTCAGTGTGGGAAGGAAATTCCAAAGTACCTTAAAAACCTTGAGTATCTCAAAGTAATAATGAGCCCCACTGAGTGTCAGTGCAAAGCCTCTCAAGGGACTCATTAAAGCAGATAATTGGAGGCCAAGATCACACAAAAACTTCTCAGAGACTCAGTGCCAAAAAAAATTCTTTAAGAAACTTTGAGTACCTTAAAGTATTAATGAGACTCACTGAGTGTTTTTACTGGCTATGGTTCTCAAGGGACTAATTAAAGCAGATAATTGGAGGCCATAATTTCACAAACTTCTCAGACTCAGTGTCAAAAAAAGTTCTTTAAGAAACTTTGAGTGCCTTAAAGTATTAATGAGCCCCACTGAGTGTTTTTAGTGACTAAGAATCCCAAGGGAGTTGTTAAAGTAAATAACTGGGGCCAGGATTGCACAATCTTTCTCACAGAATCAGATTTAAAAGGGAAACACCAAGTACCTTCAAATAACTGAAGTACCTTGAAGCATTAATGAGCCCCACTCAGTGTTGTTACTGACAAAGCCTCTCAAGGGACTAATTAGAGCAGATAATTGTAGGCCATGATTGCACAAACCTCTCAGAAACTCTAAGGCAAAAGCCAAACCCAAAGTCCTTTGAAGAACCTGCAGTGGCTGGGAGAATTCAGGAGCCCCCCAGGGCCATTCCTGACCAAGGCTCCCCAGGGACTCCTTCCAGCACATCCATGAGGCCACTGGGCTGTCAGGGGGATGCTGAGGGCAGGACAAGGGGCTGAGAGTGCCTAGCCTTGCTGGGGCTGTGCCAGGAGGCCCCAGGGCCTCAGGACAAGGTGTCTCCTCACAGCCCTTGATGGCACAGACCCTGCTGTGCCCCAGGGCACCAAGAGTGGGCTTCTCTTTGTCCCCTCCTGGCATCACTGCCTCCAGTTCTCTGCTCTACCTGGGGTCTGGGGACACTTGCTCTGTCCTGTCCCTCAGTGGGACCCATTAAAACTTGGAGAAACTTTGGAGTTGGATTCTGACTTGGAGTTCTTGAGAGGTTTCTTCATCTCCCTGTCAGGGACTGATGTTCAGGGCCTCAGCAGAAGCCCCAGGAGGGTCATTAAAGTCCTTGTGCTGTGTCTGTGCTGCTGGGCTGGGCTGGGCTCCTGGCACAGAGGCAGCTCCTGGCAACCAAGAAGAGCTTAAAAACACATTTCTCTTGCTGAGCAGCTCTTCTCCCAGCCCAGCAGGGCTGGGGCACTGCCTGCAGCCACCCCAGGCACAGCACACAGGCACAGAGAACTTCAATCACTCAGGGCTGGGAAGGTGCTGAGAAGTGACTGGGGGAGAATCACTGCCAGCCCTTGGCACAGGAACCTCTGGCTGCAGGACAATGCAGCTGCAGCTCCTGCAGGGATCTCCTCAAGCTGGAACATCCCAATGCCTACAGACTCTGTGAGTACAACTCTCTGAGTATTTCTGGTGCAGGGGAGGTGAAATGCTCATGAAGCTCTGACACACTGAGAGCTTCTGCCCATTCCCAAAATGTTTCCAAGGTAAGAATTTTTTTTTTTAAATGAGGACATTTCCTGAGACATTTCTGAGCAGCAGAAATGGTGAGGGTTTCATACGCAATAATACCAGGAGAGACATGAGGGGAGATTAAAATCAAATTGCAGACCATTTAAACACAAAAGCGAGGCCATGTGCGTTACAGAGGAAGCTGTAGGGAAATGGCTTTGATTTTTATTCCAGGTATCACCTCTAACTCTTCACTGTCCTTTTCTCCATGAACAGGTCCCTGTGTCCAGCTAGAGCAAATGTCCAACAGCAGCTCCATCAGCCACTTCCTCCTGCTGGCATTGGCAGACAGGCGGCAGCTGCAGCTCCTGCACTTCTGCCTCTTCCTGGGCATCTCCCTGGCTGCCCTCCTGGGCAACGGCCTCATCATCAGCGCCGTAGCCTGCGGCCACCACCTGCACAGCCCCATGTTCTTCTTCCTGCTCAACCTGGCCCTCACCGACCTGGGCTGCATCTGCACCACTGTCCCCAAAGCCATGCACAATTCCCTCTGGGACACCAGGAACATCTCCTACACAGCATGTGCTGCACAGCTCTTTTTCTTTCTGTTCTTCATCTCAGCAGAGTTTTATCTCCTGACCTTCATGTGCTACGACCGCTACGTGTCCATCTGCAAACCTCTGCACTACGGGACCCTCCTGGGCAGCAGAGCTTGTGCCCACATGGCAGCAGCTGCCTGGGCCAGTGCCTTTCTCTATTCACTGCTGCACACAGCCAATACATTTTCCCTGCCCCTGTGCCATGGCAATGCCCTGGGCCAGTTCTTCTGTGAAATCCCACACATCCTCAAGCTCTCTTGCTCACAGTCCTACCTCAGGGAATTTGGAGTTATTGTTTTCAGTGCCTCTTTATCATTGTTTTGTTTTGTGTTCAATGTTTTCTCCTATGTGCAGATCTTCAGGGCTGTGCTGAGGATCCCCTCTGAGCAGGGACGGCACAAAGCCTCTTCCACCTGCCTCCCTCACCTGGCTGTGCTCTCCCTGTTTGTCAGCACTGGCACATTTTCCTACCTGAAGCCCTTCTCGATCTCCTCCCCATCCCTGGATCTGGCCCTGTCAGTTCTGTACTCGATGGTACCTCCTGTTCTGAACCCCTTCATCTACAGCCTGAGGAATCAGGAGCTCAAGGCTGCAGTGTGGAGACTGATGACTGGATAGTTTCAGGAACATTAAACTGCTGACCGGTTTCTGCAAATCTTTTGTAATAAAAGTCATCTTTGATACTTCCTTTTGGTTTGGTTACTGTTAATTTTTCTGTGTTTTACTTTTTTTACACTGTCCACAAAGAAATGTCAGTGTTTATGTGTTGTCTGGGTTTTTGCTGTTCCCCTCTGTCTCTTAAAGAAGTTTTTCTAAAGTTCTATTTTAGCCTTCTGTGTTTACCTTTTGCAATGGAGTCAGACACAATTTTACATAAACAACTTACTTGTTATTCTGAACGGTATAACCACGTTTACATTCTTCCCATAAGAAGGAGACTGTTGATGGACTGTTGGGTTGGCCAGTGTGGGTGAAGAAGAAGATTTTCTTCCTACAATCCACGGTCACTGTTAGAATTCTATAAATATTGAAGTTTGTAAGTAAACTAGCTCTTTTCTGCTTTGAACATATCAATGTGTGGGTGTCATTTCTTTGTGTCATGTGTGACATATGTGCCATTTCTCATTTTGATTCTCTCCACCTCCTCTGTGGCCACAGACTGTGTCAATGAGGGGCTGAGCTCTTGGTGCCTTTAAAGGAACTCAAGGATCTCCCAGGCAAGCTTTCTGCAGAGATGCCCCTTTGGTTCCCTTCTCTGCAGCTGCAGCAGCAATGTCTGTGTGCAGAACTGGGGGCAGATCAGTGCTGGCACAGCAGCTGTGCCCAGCAGCAGCACTTGGTGCTGCCAGTGCTGCTGCCGTGGCCCTGCCCCGCTGCCCTCCTGGCCCTGGTGTTGCTGTAGGGCCTGAGTGCTCTCGGGGCCGGGCACAGGGCTGGGGGTGGCAGTGCCGGGGCTGCAGCAGGGACAGCCCATGGGCACTGCTGGCACAGCAGCGCTGAGGCCTCAGCCCAGGGCCTGGGGGCTCCAGGCTCCTTGCCCAGGCTCTCTCCAGAACACATTGCCCAGGCCAATGCTCAGCAGAGAAAAGCCCCGGCAGCAGCCCCAGGCTGGCCGTGGGCAGGCTGGGGGCAAACAGCACGGCTGGGGCTCTGCAAGGGCCCTGGGGCACACGGCAAGGAGCAGCAGAGCAGGGCCTGATCCATCCCCACTGCGCTGGACACCCCAGGGCAGTGTTCCACAGCCTCCTCATGCACCTGCCAACAACATCCCCCCTCTGCAGCCCTGGCCTCTCCCCCAGCTCACACAGCTGCCGCAGCCTTGCAGGCACAGACACGGCAGCACTGCCTCAGGAGCCCCTGTTTGCCCTGCCCAGAGCAGGCCTGAGCACCCCCATGCTGTTGGTGTGGGGAGATGAACCTGAGGGAGCACAAATGCCAGCAGCCCCTGGGGCCAGGAAGGGCTGGGCCACAGCAGGGAAACCCCTCAGGTTTGTGGTGGCCCTGAAGTCAGCCAGAAAGTTTGTTCCCATGAGCTGGGAGTTTCCTGTGCCACTGCAGACGTTGTTGCTCAGAGCCAGGGCTGCCTGGCAGCCACTCCCAAACTGCCCTGACCATTTCCTTTGATTCACCTTGGCTTTTTGGACTATTTCTGGTCTAGATTTCTTCCTCTTGTCCATCCCTGTCCCCTCCCCTGCAAACAGCCCATCCCTGGTTGCCCTTTCCTCTCTGGCCCCACTCCCCAGTTCAGTTCCTCACTTGGCACCATGGGAACGTTCCTTGGGGAGCAGGATCATCCTCCAAGTGCTTCAGGAATTGTCTGCAGGCTCCTGCAGTGCCTGGTGCTGCTCCCTTGCTAGAGGCACCCCAGGCTAGGGGGGCACAGCTGGGCTGCTGTGTCTGGCTGTGGGGCTCCCTGTTGTGGGCAAGGAGGAGGAGCTGCAGAGGCTCTGCAGGACTGACAGGATGGGCTTTGGGGCTGTGAGGAGAAGCTGAGGCACCTGGGCTGCTGCACCTTCTGAAGAGGAGGCCCAGGGCTCCTCCTGCAACTGCTGCAAGGGTGGTTTCAGAGAATCCCAGAATCAGCAAGGTTGGAACAGACCTTGGACATCATCAAGTCCAACCTGTGCCCTGACACTGCCTTGTCTCCCCTGAGCCAAGGGTAAACAACTCTTCTTCAATCCTTCTCCAGGATAAACAACTCCAGCTCCCTCAGCCACTCCTCACAGGACTTGTGCTCCAGACCCCTCACCAACCTTGTTGCCCTTCTCCAGCCCCTGGAGAATGGCTGGACACTCTCCAGCCCCTCCATGTCCTTCCTCAATTGGGGGCCCCAGAGCTGGACACAGCACTCGAGGTGCTGCCCAACCAGTGCTGAGCACAGGGGAAGAATCCCTGCCCTGCTCCTGCTGACCACACTGTTCCTGATCCAGGTCAGGAGCCATTGGCCTTCTTGGCCACCTGGGCACACTGCTGCCTCATGTCCAGCCTGCTGTCCATCAGTCCCTGCAGGTCCCTTTCTGCCTGGCTGCTGTCCAGCCACTCTGTCCCCAGCCTGTGGCACTGCAGGGGTTGTTGTGGCCAAAGTGCAGCACCTGGCACTTGGACTTGTTCAACCTGACATTGTTGGATTTGGGCCCTGGAGCCAGCCTGTCCAGGGCCCTGTGCAGAGCCCTCCTGCCCTCCAGCAGATCCACACTTCCAGGCAACCTGGTCTCACCATGGTTTCATGACACCCTAAAGTGTCACAATGATCTCCATGATTCCATGAGCCCTCCCAGTGTCACAATGTCCCTTGGATTCCACTGGACCCCTTGGTGTCACAAGGTCCCTTGGATCCTTGGGTCCTACAGGTCACAATGGATCCTTGGTTCCAGGAGGTCTGTCAGTGCAGTGCAGCAATGGTCTCCTTGGTTCCACAGGGTCACAGTGGCCTCTTGGTCCCAAGGAGCACCACGGTGTCCAACATTTTTCCTTCATTCCAGCAGTCCCTGAGTCCCTGAGGACCTGTCTCCTTGGTTCCATGGGGCCCTGCAGTGTCACAATGGCCCCATCCTGACACGAGGTCCTGCTCTGTCCCAATGCTCTGCATGGTCCCACAAGCCCCTGCAGTGTCACCATGGCCTCTTGGTTCCATGAGGCCTCAGAGGGCCACCATGAATTCCTTGGTGCTGCAGTGTCACAGAGAAGCCCTGGTCACACAAGATCCTGCAGTGTCACCAGGGGCCCTTGGTTCCATGGGGCACCACATTGTCACAGTTGTGCCCTCAGTTCCAAGAGTCCTTGCAATGGAACAATGGCCCCTTGATTCCATTGGGCCCCAGGCTCTCCCAAGGCTCTCCTTGGTTCTGCAGTGGCACAATGGCCCCTTGGTTCAACAAGGCCCCTCAGTGTCACAGTGGCCTCTGGGCTTCCACCAGCACCCAGACTGTCACCATGGACTCCTTGCTTCCATTCAGCCCCACAGTGTCACAGTGGCCCCTTGGCTCTGTGGTGCCATGTCGTACACAGCGTCACTCTGGTCCTCTGAGTGCCACCAGGCCCCGCAGTGTCACCATGGCCCCTTGCTTCCCCAGGGCCCTGCAGTGTAGTGGTGCATTATTTTATTTGCCTTTTAATTGTTAATGGTTTGTTCTATGTAACCTGGTTTAATCCCCAGTGTGGTCTATCCCACGGCTGTATCCCCTGTTCTGTTATGTCAATCTCTGTTCCCCCTGCCTCTGAGACCTGTCAGTCCTAACACAGTCTCCCCACTGCCTCTGGAAAGTTCTGGGGAGAGCGTCGAGTGATTGGCTGGGATGTTGGGGATCCCCTCCTCACCAGGGGATTTGTCCCCTCTCCTTTCTCTCACGCCTGGAGCATCTCCCTGATTTGTCCCTTTCCACTCTTCCTCCCTGGTATTAAAGCAAGAGTCACTGGGCAGTCCCCGCCTTGCCTGGGGAGACCCTCTGAGGTGACATTGCTCCCCTGCTCAGGGATTCCAATAAACCTCACTGATAAACCCTTGCAAGGTCCTCCTTTCATCATTTCCTTCGCCATAGTCACACTGCTGCTAAAAGGACCTGGTGGGGCGGAGAGGTGGACAGTGTGGGCAAGCCAAAGCAGGCGGGACAAGACCGTCTCCCGGAGCCCACGTGGCTTCACTGCAGTGTCACCATCATCAGAGAATCCAGCAGGCTGCAAAAGACCTTGGAGAGCATCAAGTCCAACCTGTGACCAACATCACCTTGTCACCCAGACCATGGCACTCAGTGCCACGTCCAGTCTGTCCTTCAACACTTCCAGGGACGGTGACCCACCCACCTCCCTGGGCAGCCCATTCCAATGCCCAATCACCCTGTTTGTGAAGAATATTTCTTATTGTCCAGCCTAAATATCACCTGCTGCAGCTTAAGGCTGTGTCCTCTTGTCCTGTCACTGTTCCCTGGGTGTGGGAGTCCAGGGCATTCCTTTGTACTCCCTGGCCAAACAAAAATCTGTACAGGGGGGTTTAAAACCTGTACAGGGGGGTTCGAGATTTGTACAGAGGGGTTGGAGACCCTGGCACGGACCTCAGACAGGCAAAGGCCTCGACCACAGTCCATGGGAAAAGTTGCCAACAATAAGAGAGGAATTTCAAGCCTCCAAGAGTGATAAAAGATAATATTATTTTCACATATGGGGTTTTAGAATAGGGGTGACCAGAGACAAGATGGAGGATTTTGGGCATTGCCCTGAAGTCTTCTCCTTCTTCTTCATCTCCATCTTCTTCAGTGATGATGACACCAAGTAGATTTAGGGGGATTGGTTTAGTGTAGATAACACCTGTTTAGTGTAGAATGTAGATACTGGTTTATAATTGTAAATGATGTACACGTAACTATCTGTATAAAAGATGAAGAGGCTGGGTCAGGGGAGGAGACAGCACCAGCCGCCCATGCTGTTGGGACCTCTGTCCGGCTCTGAGCACAGAACTGAAATAAGGGAAAATAAAACAAAAGGAACAACCTTGAAAAGAACGTCTGAAGACCTCGTTTATTAGAGCACTCAGCTTGGGGCACTTCTGAGGGCAAAGGGGGCAAAAGACCACCCTGATCTTGGGCCAGCAGAGACCCCGAGACCTGGGAAAAGAGCCTGACCCCCACCTGTCTGCACCCTCCTGTCAGGGAATTGTAGAGTGATGAGGTCTCCCCTGAGCCTCCTCTTCTCCAGGATAAACAACCCCAGCTCCCTCAGTCACTCCTCACAGGACTTGTGCTCCAGACCCCTCACCAGCCTTGTTGCCCTTCTCTGGACACGCTCCAGCCCCTTCATGTCCTTCCTCAACTGGGGGGCCCAGAACTGGACACAGCACTCGAGGTGCTGCCCAACATGTGCTGAACACAGGGGAAGAATCCCTGCCCTGCTCCTGCTGGCCACACTGTTCCTGATCCATAGGAGTGCCAGGGGCTGGATGAGGGAAATGGTGGGGAGGGGGTCAGACAAAGTCTGATTGATTGTCAGCCATGAAGGGTCTTGATTTTCATATCTGTTAAGAATGCATTAGAACGTGCTGGTGATCAATGTCAATTGGACATTTCTTGTTCCTAATCTATAAGCAGGAAAAGAAAACAGGACAAAGCTGTTCTCTGCATTGTTATCTATACAGTATATTCAGTTTAAGTACACTTCTGAAATATGTGTAATTGACCACAAAAAAAAGGGAAACTTAAATTACTCCCAGTGGCTTTTCTTGTTCAGGAATTTTGAACAAATGTTTCTGAGCTTTTCTCACTGAATTCCTGAACTGAAGAGCTCAACAAAGAAGAGGCCTCTGGAAAAGTAAAATTAATCAGCAACCTCCAAGCAACTGAGGATCCATCCTCATCAGAGCAGCAAGGAACAGAAATGGGCACAGCTTTCTGGCTGCCCCAGCTTTGGGATGGGCCCTGGGCCTGCAGCAGGAGCAGCTCTGCAGGGCCCCAAGGCCGGGGCTGTTGTGCTGGCCTGGGGAGATGGGATGGCAGCAGGGGCTGCAGAGCTCTCAGGAGCTCAGGGAGAGGGGAGCAGGGCACCCAGGGAGCCTGGTTTTCCCTTGGGCCAGCACCTTGCCCATGGCTGGGGCTGAGCCCTGTGGGAGCTGCAGCTGCTGCTGTGCCCTTGCCAGGGGCTGAGGCCGTGGGGCCCCTGCCCAGAGCAGCCTGGCCTGAGCAGAGCTGTGGGGCCAGAGCCGGCTGGGCTGTGCTGGGGAGAGGCCCTTGGTGCTGCCAAGAGCTCAGGGCAGCTGGCAGAGCTTGCAGGGAGCTGGGCTGGGCTGAGAGAGCCTGGCAGGGACACCATCCGTGTCCATCTCAGCCTGGGTGAGCGTGCAGGGGCAGGACTCAGCCCAGGGCTGGTGGGGCAGGGCCAGCACCTGTGGAAGGCATTGAAAACAGGCAAGTGGCCGAGAGAGGACACTTCTCTCTGCCCTTGGTGGCACGCATAGACCAGGGAGGGGGCCCAGGACATTTGTCAGCCCTGCCAGCCTCTGTCCCCAGCCGCTGGCAGCCCTGGCTGCTCAGCCCAGGTTTTTGGGGCACTTTGGCTGTGGCCCAGCTCCATCCTCCTGTGGGACTCAGCCCCATCAGAAGAAGGGCAACTACTGCAGTATGTAAACGACCTCCTGATAGCTACTCGAACCCAAGAGGCATGTATAGACTGGACAGTAAGACTCTTGAATTTTTGGGGATTGCAAGGGTACGGGGTATCTCAGAAGAAAGCTCAGATGGTGAAACAAACAGTTATCTGTCTGGGTTCTGAGATCAGTGCTGGACAGAGGACTCTAGGGCAAGGCCATAAAAGAGGCAATATGCCAGACCCCAAGACCCCAGTCAGTAAAGGAACTGAGAACCTTTTCAGGGGTGACAGGATGGTGCAGAGTGTGGATTTATAATTATGGACTGTTGGTTAAACCCCTGTATGCCCTGATCACAGAAGAAAACAGAGATCTTCAATGGACAGAAGATGCTACCCGAGCTTTCGACCAATTAAAGAAAGCCCTGATGTCAGCCCCAGCCCTAGGGCTCCCAGATGTGAGTAAACCATTCTTTCTGTTTTCTCATGAGAAGCAGGGCATTGCCCTAGGAACACTAGCACAGGACTTGGGCCCATACCAGAGGGTAGTTGCTTACTTCTCCAAACAATTAGATACAGTGGCTAAAGGATGGCCAGGATGTCTCAGAGCCGTTGCTGCAGTGGTGCTGAACACCCAGGAGCACATAAATTCACCCGAGGCCAGAAGATGACTGTGCTAGTGTCTCACACAGTGTCTGCAGTACTGGGGGTAAAAGGGGGACATTGGGTCTCCCCACAGAGATTCCTGAAGTACCAAGCTATAATGGTAGAACAAGATGATGTTGAAATTGAGGTCACTAATCTTGTGAACCCAGCCTCTTTTCTCAGTGGGAAGATGGGAGTATCAGTGATCCATGACTGCCTGGAGACTACCGAGGCCAGCTACTCCAGTGGCCCAGACCTGAAGGACACCCCTCTGGAGGACACTGAGACCTGGTTCACTGATGGCAGCAGCTATGTCATCAGTGGAAAAAGGCATGCTGGATATGCAGTTACCACTGGCAGGGAGGTGATAGAGTCTGGACCATTACCAACAAACACCTCTGCACAGAAGGCTGAAATAATTGCCCTAACCTGTGCCTTAGAACTGGCAAAGGGAAAAGAAATTAACATCTCTACAGATTCAAGAGATGCATTTGGGGTTGTGCATGCTCATGGAGAGTTATTTGGAAAGAAAGAGGACTGTTGAATTCACAAGGAAAGAGCATGAAACATGCACAGGAAATAATAAGATTGTTAGATGCTGTTCAACTGCCTGCAAAGGTAGCTCTTATGCATATTAGGGCACACCAGAAGGTGAGCTCTGAATTGGAAGAAGGAAACGAGCTGGCGGACAGAGAGGCAAAAGAAGCAGCCAAAGGTGAGGTATCCACTGAAGCAGCTTTAATTCCAGACGGACAGATTTCCCTAGAAGGTAAGCCAAATTATAACAACTAGGAGAGGAGGCTCATTAAAACAGAAAATGGAAGTTATAATGAAAAAGGATGGGCCATTAGACAAGAAGGGAAGGGAAAGCTCGTGGTTCCCTCATATCTGTTGTGGTCATCAGTAAAAGAGGAACATCAGAAAACCCATTGGGGAATAGATTCCCTGTATAATTACCTGAGAGACAGAATTGTTGCCAGAAATTTACAGAACAGTTATCCAAGTGACCCAACAATGTAGTCTTTGCCTCCTAAACAATCCCAAAAATAACCCCAAAGCAAAACCTGGGCAAATTGGAAGTGGCTATGGGCCTGGGCAGCGGTGGCAAATTGATTTTTCGGAACTTCTAAGAAAAGGGGGGTACCAATATTTGTTAGTAGTAACAGATACCTTCTGGGTGGCCAGAAGCCTTCCCTGCCAGAACAGCCAAAGTGCTGGAGGTCACCAAAGTACTGTTACATGAGATAATACCATGCTTTGGAGTCCCAGCCACAATCTCCTCAGACAGAGGAGGCCACATTTTATTTCAAAAGTTGTACAGCAAATTAGCCACCTGTTGGGTATAGATTGGGAACTTCACACCCCCTATCACCCTTAGTCAAGAGGCCAAATGGAAAAAATGAATCATTTGATTAAACAGCAAATTGTGAGATTAGGACAAGAAGCTCAATTACTTTGGCCCCAGGCTCTTCCATTAGCATTGCTGCAGATTCAGACTAAACCAAGGACAAAAGAGAAATGGAGCCCTTCTGAGATTCTCTATGGAAGACCATATGGGGTACAACAGGGAACACTGACCCAAGTGGGGGAAGAAACCCTACACAGGTACACGGTGGCCCTGAATAAGTAACTCAGAGAAATTGAAAAGCATGTGGCTGGGGCTCGAAGCAGAGAATTCGATGGCCCAGTACATGATATACATCCTGGAGATTATGGGTATGTTAAATCTTTTACAAAAAAGACCTTGGAGCCTCAGTGGGAAGGACCATTCCAGGTGCTTCTCACCACTAATACTGCAATCAAGACTAAGGATCAGAATGTTTGGATTCTCCAGAAGCTCCTTGGAAAGCGACACTGGGTGACAATGAACTAAAATTGAAACTTACTCGAGAAAGATGAGTAGATTTTGGGTAGAGATGTTAGCCTGGAAAATTGTATTTCTTGTGATTATAGCCATGGTCATAACCAAAGCTAATGCAAACCCACCTGTATCTTGTATGATTGGGAGATATTTTTGCCAAGGAAAAGCTTATGATGCTTACTCCTGTAAAATGCTCTCTCAGATGATGAAAGTTAAAAATGCAACTGTCTGGGAGGGGAAAAATGTTTGAGGCTGTGAATATGCATTTGTTCAGATTGGATTCCATAAGTACAATCAGAAACCTATGAAGCTGATTCGAATTGACTCCGGATGCTGTGATATCTGCTTATCCACCTGTCCCGAATTTAGACTTAAAATAGAGGGGTGTGCTGTGAAGGGTTATAGCCTGGATTATAATATTACTCAGGATTGTGTTGATCCCCAGAAAGATGAGGTTGGAATAAATCCACCAACCCAAAGACCAGAAGAGATCACAGTCACTGAAACTCAAACTACCCCAAGGATAGTGATTCGGCCTATAGCCACCATAATTGGACCTTATGCTGTTAAGAGGTTAGGGACTCAAAGACTATTACTGAATCCAGAATGGTCCCTGAAACCTGAGTAGAGATGGAAATGCAGGTAAATGCTTCTACCATTCCATCAGAGTGTACCCCATTCCTTAAAACTTCCTTTATGGATTGGACTACTTGGTTACAGAAGCATACACCTGATATGTTCAGGCAGAAAAGAGACCTTCCAGGGATCTTAGGGACAGGATTGGGGATTTTGAGCACAGTGGACTCAGAAGTGTTAATGAACAAATTGACTGCACCCGTGTTGGGGGTTAGGTTGGTTCCTTTTTACTTAGAGAATTTTTCCCCATAAAGTTGCTTGGAGATTAATTACTGAGTGCTTATGGGTGCTTGACCAAAACAAAGAGGTGGCCAAAAGTTGGGAGGGGGAGATAAAGTGAGTTTTGGGGCAGGTAAAGGGCAGGGCTGGGGGCAGCTGCTCTCTCTTCCTCTCGGCATTGGAGAGAGGAGGGCCAGACTGATGCTTGCTGCGGGAGGAGTTCACTGTCACCAGAAAATCCAGTCCTGGGAGATCTACCACCATCTGCTCTTGTGCCCAGGAACTCTGAGCAGCCTCCTCCTGTCCTGCTGGGCTGGTCCTGTCCTGCCACCACTGTTTCTTCAGCACTGCTCTTTTTGCTACGCTGGAGCCCCACACTGCCCTGCCCTACCAGGACATCTCCACCGTTCCAGCTACCAGCAGTGGAGTTTCTGATCTCACCCACCAGCCTGGGATTTTTTACCGTTCCAGCCTGGTGCTCTCGAGAGATCAGACTGCCCCGGGCTTTGTCAAACAAAGTCCCTCAAGGTTTTTCCTGGTTCTGTTTATTATTAATGCTGTAGTTGTTGTTGTTTGTTTGTCTTGTTATACATACTAGTAAAGAACTGTTATTCCTATCCCCATACCTCTGCCTGAAAGCCCCTTTAATTTTCTAAATTATAATAATTTGGAGGGAGGGGATTTGAATTTTCCATTTCCTAGGGAGGTCTTGGGTGGAGTCCTCCCATTTTGAGGAGGCTGAAACCTGATCTTACTCTCCTTGTGTTATCTCCTCCCTTGACCCAAACCCTAAGACTCCTCCCCTGGATACCCAATAAAACCCACGACCCTGCCCCTGCTCTGTCCCTCTTCATCCTCACCTCCTCCCCTGTCCAGGGTGGGGGGAATAAAAATGGATTCTTGAGCTTAACAAAGAGACTTGTCCCATCTGTTTCCTTGCTGGCGGCTGAACCTCCCTGGACACGATGATCACTGCTGCCACACGCTGCTACAAATGGTGGAGAATTGTGAGCAACCAGTGAGGACAGCATGACCGACACCCCATAAGTCACCACCTGCGGGACCCCCATCTTAAAAAGGAAGACTCAAGAGTACCATGGCCGGAGACCAGGTTGAGAATGACCTTAAAAACATGGAGATAAAAGGCTTATGGGAAGGGAAATACCCAGTAAGGGGACCGGCTTACTGGGACCGAGAGATGAGACTCACATCTACCATCACAAGTCTTCTCATCCTTCATGGGAGGGAGTTTTTAAGAGCTACAAGCGGCTAGTCTGCCTGCAGAAAGGACCATGCTGGGACTCTCACCAACTCTCCTGACACGTTTGCTGCAGCTTATGGACAATAAAGCCCTGGTGGCTACTTATGAACAATTATGGATGATTGTATGCAAAGTGTCAGCGCCCTAGATCAGTGGTCCTCCCTCCTGCAAAACCTCACAAATTTCAGTTTCTGTGAAGCTGCCTATATCTTTCCTTACCCTTTGTTCCTAAGAGTGCAGCAAGGAGTGAAAACTGCCAGGATGGCTCGGGGTTGCTACCGTCTCTCTGTCACCCCGTGCCCCTCTCCATCCCTATCCTGCTTTCCCTGAAGGCAGGACAAGGTAGGAATCCATCCAGAACTGACGCAGGTGCTCTAATGTCCTCCCGCTGTCCTGTGTCCTCCTTCTCCCCCGTCTTCCCATATCCCCCGTTCCCTGCCCAGGAAGGCAGTGGCTGCGCCGTCCCAGGGGCTCCTTCTAAAAATGGCACTGACCACGCGGTTTTGAGATCCCCTCTTTCCCACCAGTCCGTCTTTTCTGCTCCCATGCCTGCCCTTTCTCCCCACGTACCTCCCCCCTTCCTGCTGTGCCTGCAGCTGCCCCCACCCCAGGCCCACGTGGCAGAGGTGCCGTGGCGGAGCTGGGCAGCCCCAAGGGAGAGCCAGGCCCTGCCGTGCCGCTGCCAGCTCCACCACTGCCGCTTTCACCATTCCTTGCTTCACAGTCATCGTCATCAACCCAACAGAGAACACCTGCAACACCAGCACCAAAGCCGAGACCCAACACTAAGAACTGTGCCCCTCGTGAAGAGGAGATCAACGAACTGGGCCCCTTCTGCTGAGAAGACCAAAAGCCAATGAGATTGAACTATTGGCTCATTAAGTGAAAATGTATTAATTTAATTCAGTATCATCATTTCTGTTACTTTATCCTCTGCAATTAAGTCTCAAATGCCTTTCTATTGCTTGTTAATTCAGCTTAATAAAGTTCATTTTAGTTTTGTAAGCCATTAAGTCATATTCCCGAGAATCCCCTTCTTATTAACCAATTTGAAAACAGAGGAGTTGTGGAGTCCCTTGTACCATTAAAGGAATTTCCAACTGCCTTGCCCTGGAAAAGCGACCACTCCCAGATGTAACAAAGGCTTCTCCCCCATAGTTCCCTGCAAACATTTTGTGAGCTTCTCCCTGGGTGTCTCAAGCCCATCACCCCCCCATGGTATCCCCTTTCCCTATTTCCCCATTGGCTATGGGGGCCTGGTGTCCAGTTTCTCTCTTCTCTAAGGTCAATTGCCCTCTGTACCACCCATGAACCTGAGACACTATATAACTGAGAAAAAACACATGATCACCCTCTTCGTCCTCACCCCCTCCCCGGTTCAAGGTGGGGGGCATAAAAATGGATTCTCAAGCTCAAGAAAGAGACTTGTCTCGTTTGCTTCCCTGCCAGCGGCTGAACCTCCCTGGATACGATGATCACTGCTGCCACACGCTGTTACACACCATGACCTTGTGTGTACAGGAACAGGAGATATCCTGGAATTCCTTCAGGAATGTGGGATACCCCAGAACCCACTCAGGATCAGGGGTCTCACTCGGCCTCGTCATCCTCAGCTGTCAGCTGACCAGACCCCATCCCACCCTCACAATCCTCACCCCACCACATCCCACAGCTCCTGGGCAGGAAGTGCTGTCCAGCCTGGCCTTGGAAACTTCCAAGGATGGAGCAGCCACAGCTTCTCTGGGCAACCGGTGCCAGGGCCTCAGCACCCTCAGAGGGAAGAATTCCTTCCCAACATCCCATCCAGCCCTGCCCTCAGGCAGTGGGAAGCCATTCCCCCTTGTCCTGTGCCTGGACACGATGATCACTGCTGCCACACGCTGTTACACACCATGACCTTGTGTGTACAGGAACAGGAGATATCCTGGAATTCCTTCAGCAATGTGGGATACCCCAGAACCCACTCAGGATCAGGGTCTCACTCGACCTCACCATCCTCAGCTTTCAGCTGACCAGACCTCATCCCACCCTCACAATCCTCACCCCACCACATCCCACCAGTTCTGGGCAGGAAGCGCTGTCCAGCCTGGCCTTGAATACTTCCAAGGATGGGGCAGCCACAGCTTCTCTGGGCAACCAGTGCCAGGGCCTCAGCACCCTCAGAGGGAAGAATTCCTTCCCAACATCCCATCCAACCTTGCCCTCAGGCAGTGGGGAGCCATTCCCCCTTGTCCTGTCCCTGCAGGCCCTTGGAAAGAGTCTCTCTCACCCAAGAATTGCTGCTCCTCCCTGCTGTGGGGCAGAAGTTGGAAGTTGATTTTCTCCCCGTGGCCCCGGCCCAGCCCTGAGCCAGGGGCAGGACCTTTCCCCGGAGCTCTGCGGGCGCTGGCTCGGTTCGGCCGCAGCCCAGCAGACGGAGCTCAGAGCTCCCCGGGGGCTGCGGCTCCTCCCGAGGGGCAGCGCTGGGGCAGCTCCCACCTCTGCCCCGGGGGAGCAGGGACAGCACCCGAGGGAAGGGCTGGGGCTGGGCCAGGGCAGGGCTGGGCTGGAGAGCAGCAAAAGCTTCTTCCCCCAGAGGGGGCTCAGCCACTGCCCAGGCTCCCCAGGGAATGGTCACGGCCCTGAGGCTGCTGGAGCTCCAGGAGCCTTTGGACACTGCTCCCAGGGATGCCCAGGCTGGGATTGTTGGGGTGTCTGTGCAGGGCCGGGGGTTGGACTCCATGATCCCGGTGGGTCCCTCCCAGCTCAGCCCCTTCTGCAATTCTCACCCTTTGGCTCAGCCTTCCTGTCCCCAGGAGGAGCTGGCAGAGCTGCTGGGCTGGGGCAGGAGCAGGGCAGCCCCAGCGTTCCCCTCTCTGTGACACCACAGCAGTGACAGCCCCAACATTCCATGCCTGGAGACGCTCCAAGGGAAGTGTCCAGACCCGTGTCCAGTCAACAGAACTGCCCGGCCACTGACCCTGAGTGACCATGGCCCTGCCAGCTCGGAGGCACCGCTGGGGCAGCTGCGTCTCAGCCCTGTGATAAATGAATGTTTTTGTGCTAAATAAATTGTAACTATATCAATATTTTAGAAAAAGACAAACGATATATGGTTAATGTCAGAAAACTGATGTTTGCAGATGTTTATGACAAAAATAGGATACAGGGCGTAATTTGAGATAAGTAAAATCCCAAAACTGAATAGGTCTTGGGATAATTGGAAGATCACCCTTGAGATGGACAATTGGGATGGTTCCAGGTACAGAATTTAAGTTGTATTTTTATTTAAGGCTTATTTTTGGAATATGATGCTGGCTAACATAACACAAGGCTTGAGGTGCATGCACAACCTGCCAGGTTATCCAGAGGACAATGAGGAAGACTTTGAGCCTTCATCCAAAAGACCACCAAAAGAGGACAGAGGACCCCCTAACAACAAGTGAAGCATGCCCCATGAAATACAGTGATGTAGATTTTTAGAATGGGAAATAGGAGGAAACTTACAGGAAACATTGATGAATCTGTATTAGCAGATAGTATATAAGTGTAGTCTGAATTGCTCTGTTTTGTACCTGAGGTGGGGTAAGAAGCCCTCCCTGTACACCGGTCAGTTTTCCTTATGCTTTATCAGAACCCTAACCAGACTAAATTAATCATTGCAAAATTTTTGTATATGTTTATTTTTATATTAAATTGTATTAAAATTGTTGCTAAATTTTAGATTTTTTATTTATTTTAATTGAATTAATAATAAGTGCCTGCCTTGTTCCAGGGCTGCCCCATGGCCTTGGGGCTGCCCTGCATCCTCCTGGGGAAGTTCCCTGAGGGTCAGAGCACTCAGTGCCCAGACTCCTTTCCTGTGCCTGCTGTGTCCCCTGGGGCTGCAGAGCTCTCCTGGCTCACAGCAGACATTCAGTCCTTGACCTCGGGGTGACCCCACCCTGGCCAGGCCCGTGCCCAGGGAGCTCCACTCCCTGCTGCTCCCTGGCACACACGGTCCCTGCAGGTGCCCTGTGCTCTCCTGGCAGCTCCCAAGGCCCTCCAGACAAACATTCCCCTGCCATCAGCCCTGGCACAAGCTGCAGAGCCCCAGGAAGGTTCAGCACAGACCCTTCACCATCTGATGGGCCCTGGCCACCAACAAGCAGAGCCTGACCCAGACCTGAGTCCCCTGAAGGCCACCCTGGGACCCTGATCTCATCCCACTGAGCCCTGGGAGAACAAGGAACACAAGGAGCCTCTTCAGAGTCTGTTCCTTGGGCCTGTTGCTGAGAGGGACTGTGCAGGGAGAGCAAAGCCTTCCTGGGCTGCCCTCAGGAGATGCCCTTGGCTGCTGGAGCTGCTGTGCTGGAGCCCAGCTGTGTCCCAGCAGTGCCCATGGCCTGGCCCTGCCTGTGCTCACAGCACGGACACGCAGCAGGACAGTGACCAAGCTGCCACAGCACTGCGGCCTCACAGCCACAGAAGGGCTGGCAAGGAGAGGCTGGAGCTGGGAAGAGCAGCTGTGGGAAGAGCCAGGGCCATTGTCCCTGGCTGTGCTGCTGTGCTGGGAGTCTCTGCCCTCCACCTGTGCTCACAGGCACTGCCCCTGCAGAGACAGAGAGGGGCTGAGGGAACATCTTGGGCACACAGGGCAGAGCAGGAGACTTTATTTGACATCAATGCACAGTGATCAGGGCTCCTTACTGTCTGTGCTTAACACAGGGATGGTAGATACTGAGGTAGCAATACTGTGACTAGTGGCATCCGTTTATTTAAAATATTATCAAAGAAAAGAGAAAAGAGAAAAGAGAAAAGAGAAAAGAGAAAAGAGAAAAGAGAAAAGAGAAAAGAGAAAAGAGAAAAGAGAAAAGAGAAAAGAGAAAAGAGAAAAGAGAAGAAAAAAAGAAAAGGGAAGGGAAGGGAAGGGAAAGGAAGGGAAGGGAAGGGAAGGGAAGGGAAGGGAAGGGAAGGGAAGGGAAGGGAAAGGGAAAGGGAAAGGGAAAGGGAAAGGGAAAGGGAAAGGGAAAGGGAAAGGGAAAGGGAAAGGGAAAGGGAAAGGGAAAGGGAAAGGGAAAGGGAAAGGGAAAGGGAAAGGGAAAGGGAAAGGGAAAGGGAAAGGGAAAGGGAAAGGGAAAGGGAAAGGGAAAGGGAAAGGGAAAGGGAAAGGGAAAGGGAAAGGGAAAGGGAAAGGGAAAGGGAAAGGGAAAAGAAGAGAAGAAAGAAAAGAAAAGAAAAGAAAAGAAAAGAAAAGAAAAGAAAAGAAAAGAAAAGAAAAGAAAAGAAAAGAAAAGAAAAGAAAAGAAAAGAAAAGAAAAGAAAAGAAAAGAAAAGAAAAGAAAAGAAAAGAAAAGAGAAAAGAGAAGAAAAGAAAAGAAAAGAAAAGAAAAGAAAAGAAAAGAAAAGAAAAGAAAAGAAAAGAAAAGAAAAGAAAAGAAAAGAAAAGAAAAGAAAAGAAAAGAAAAGAAAAGAAATTTATTACGCCAAATAGAAAAACAAACAAGACACATGGCAAAAGCAGTCTGGGCCTGGAATGAGTTCCATTCTGAATGCTGTGCACAAACAAAGAGGCACTTGATTGTTTCTGAAAAGCACAGAGTGGTCATATTCCTCAGGGCATCCTCCAGTCCCTGGTTCCTCAGGCTGTAGATGAAGGGGTTCAGTGTTGGAGGCAGCAGCGAGCACAGAAGTGACAGTGCCAGAGCCAGGGATGGGCACCAGGCTGGCACAGGTGACCTTGAGGCTCTGCAGGGCTCAGGCACAGCGGCTGTGCCAGAGTCAGGGCTGAGCTCACACTCTGTGGGCTGGGGCAGAGCCCAGGCAGAAATGAGCCCTGAGCCAGCAGCTCTGCAGTGGTGGCCACCAGGCCGGGTGGCCAAGGGAGGCTTCTGGCCATGCCCTGGAAGCAGCTGCTGCTGCCCAGGGGCCTTTGGTGCCTCAGGCTCTCCCTGGCACAGCTCCCAGCACGGCACTCTGCACTTGTGCCCGAGCCCTTCACTCTGCTGGGGCTGGCCTGGGGCTTTTCCTGCAGTGGGACCTGCCCTGGTCCTGGCACAGGAAAGGCAGTTCCTGCTGGAGCAGGAGGCTCTGCCTGCAATGGGCTCAAACAACTCCAACAAGGCCCTGTTTGCAAAGCCCCCAGTGGGAAATGAAGAAGGGGATCATGCTGCTTTGGGGGGGAAGAATGCTGAAAGCAGCCTGACTCCTCCATCCCAAAGTTCCACATGCTGAGAGGGAGCTGAAGCTGTGGCAGAGCTGCTAAAATCCCCAGAGAAAGCAACAACCCAGTGACACCACTGAGAGCTTCTGCAGAACTGCTGAGCTGGCACAGCCTGGGCACATCTGACTGACAGGGCAGCACTTCAGACTAGAAAAGCCCCGTCCCAAATTTTAACTGCAGCATCTCCTGACATTTCCCTTCTTGGGGGGATGTGGAGATTCCTCTCTGGAGTGGGGACACCCCTCAAGGTCACTGCCTGAGGCTGAGCTAAAGAGATTTGCCCATGGTCCTTGGTCTGGGGGAGTGACACCCATCTCTGGTTAATAACTGGTTTTGCTTTAATACAATTGCTTCCAAATTGCTTCCTAGAGCACTGTCTTAAAATAGATGTTACAGCTCCTGTACTGTGGAGTAAATCATTCTGATTAAGACCTTTTTGTCTGATCATGATCATAATCAGTCATATCTACATGTCCATAAATACTTCTGGTTTGCCATCCCCCATGTTGTGGGACAAAGTTCAATTCCACCTGTATAATCCTTTAGGCATAAGTCCTTGAGAAAGTCTGGGGCTGGGATTGGATCCAGGCACTGCCAGGACCCTCTCCCAGAAGGAGTTTAGAAAGCCTGGGGGTCCTGGTTTGGGTCCTTTGTGAAACTCATGACCCATCAGGAGCTTCTCTAAGAAACTTTGGCTGAAGCTGCCACTCTGCCCATGACAGGAACCCCTAGGAGTGTCTGTGACATCCCAGCTCTTTGGCAGCCTGGACACTCCTGGGATGTCCCCATGGAGCCCCTGGGAGTGTCTGTGACATCCCAGCTCTTTGGCAGCCTGGACATTCCTGGCATGTCCCATTGGAGCCCCTGGGAGTGTCGGTGACCTCGCTGTTCTTTAGGAGCACAGGGATGTCACCACTGGACTCCTGCCACTGCCTGGGACAAATTGGCTCCTGGGCAGGGTACAGACACCTCTGGTGTCACTGGGCAGCCCTGGCACTGTCACCTCATGACCCTTAGGAAGATTAAGGAGCCCTGGGATGTCACCACAGAGCCCCTGTGACTGAGTGTGACCAAACAGATCTTCAGGAGCCCAGAGACCCCTCAGATGCCACCATGGAGCCCCTGTGCCTGCACGTGAGCTCACAGCTCTTGAGCAGCTGGAAACCCCTGGAATCTCTTCAATCTGCTCTGCTGAGGATCCATCCTCAGCAACTCGGAGGTTCCCTGATGAATTTTAGCTCTCCAGAGGCTTGTTCAGTCTTCAGCTCTTCAGTTCAGGAATTCAGTGCCAAAGGCTCATTAACATTCCAAAGCACTCTAACAAGACAAGCCCCTGGGAATTATTTAGTTTCAAGTCTTCAATTCTTCTGTGGTTAAATGTACAGATTTCAGAGGTGTATTCAAAGAGAATATACTATATATTTTTTTAAAAAATGCAGGGGTTTTTTGTCCTCTTTAGTTTTGTTTTCCTGTTTATGGATCTATATCAGCAGTCTCCAGTTGATATTGATCCCCAGCACCTCCTAAGGTGCTCTGAATAGATATGAACATCAAGACCCTTCATGGCTGACAATCAATCACATTTTGTCCCCATCCCTACCACACCATTTCCCTCATCCAGCCCCTGGCACTCAGAGCAGCCTTGTGCAAATCTGAGCTCCCTCCACTCCAGGCTGCACCTGCAGCTTTCAGCTCCTTGGCACCAACTCCCACCTGCTTTCCTTGCAGACGGAGCTGCCCGAGACACAGAGGTGTAGCCTTGGTTCGTGCCTCAGATGCTTTGGTTTTCTGAAACTCTTTTCCCAGAGAGTATTTTGTTAACAAGAAACACGGTTTTTTACCTGTAGCCTTTGTTTACATTCCTTTCCCTAAAAGGGACTTCTTCTTGATGTCCCTCAAGTTTGACCAATGCGATTGAAAAAGTTTGTCTTTCTTTCACCAATTAAGTTGTTCTCTGTAAAATAGTATAAAAGAGAAAAAATTACCAAAAATAAACACAGTCATTTGTCAGGCTTCTAAAGTCAGAGTCAGTCTCTTTATAGTCTTTTACAGCGTCACAGAGGGATGTTCAATCATTGTCAGCCAACAAAGCCAAGGGAAGGCACAGCTCCATGAAAAACACAAGTCCAGCCAGTGACAAAAAGAGAGGGCAAGATCAGGATTTCTTCTCCTGCCATTGTACAGTTCCAGGAAATTCCTGGTTTCTCCTGCTGGTGGGAAAACTTGGACATTTCTTAGAATTGCTCCAATGACCCAGCTAATGAAGATGTGCTCGTGCACCTCGCAAGCAGCCGGTCCCCTACAGCCCTGCAGGGCTCCTGTCCCATCTGCTCTGCTCCAGTCTAAAACAGGGACCAGCACTGTCCCAGCAGCATTAGAGAGCTGAATTGGAAAGGAGCTCAGCAAGTCAGCAGCCCAAGCTGTCAGAAACTGGGTCAGATCAAGTGGTTCAAGGCTTGGTTTGTCCTGGGTTGGGAGATTTTTAGGGTCGTTTTGGAGGGAATTTGGGGATTTTGAGGAGAATTTGGAGGGATTTTGGGAGATTTTGGGGTGATTTTAAGGGAATTTTGGGGAAATTTGGAGCATTTGGGGAGAATTTGGAAGAAATTTGGGGGATTTTGAGGGAAATTTGGGGAAAATCCGGGGGAAATTTTGAGGAATTTGCAGTGAAATTTCAGGGATTTTTGGGAGATTTTGGAGAATTTTGGGGGAATTTTGGGGGAAATTTCAGAAACTGTGAAATTTGTGGGAGTTTTGGGGAATTTGGGGTCATTTTGGGGAATTTAAGGGGAAAATTTGTGGAATTTTGGGAAATTTTGAGGAATTTAGAAAAGTTTGGAGAATTTTTGCGGGAATTTCGGCAATTTCGAGGGAATTTTTGGGGGGGATTTTGGGAGGTTTTGGAGAATTTGAAGGGATTTTTTGGGGGAAATTTCAGAAACTTTGGGGAATTTGGGGGAGTTTTGGGTCATTTTGGGCATTTTGGGTCATTTTAATGGAATTTTGGGGTGAATTTTGGACATTTTGGGGGATTTTTGGAGATTTTGGAGGAAATTTCAGAAACCCAGCTGCAGCCCAAGCTGTCAGCAACTGGGCCAGACCAAGTGGTTCAAGGCTTGATTTGGTCTGGATTGGAAAATCCCAAAGGACAGGAATTAGGGGGCAGCATCTCAGCAGCTGGCTGAGCCCATGGGAACAAAGGTTTCCTCCTGTCCTGGCTGAGCCTCCCCTCTTTCACCCTCTGCTCATTGTCTTTTGTCTCCCAGCAGGCCCCCAGTGAAGAGCCTGGCTCTGTGTTCTCCATCACCTCCTCGGGGGCACTGCCAGGCTGGGATGAGGAGCCCCTCAGCCTTCCCTGCTCACGGCTGGACAAGCCCAGCTCCTTCAGCCTCATTCTTCTTCTCCTCCTTCTCCTCCTTCTCCTCCTTCTCCTCCTTCTCCTCCTTCTCCTCCTTCTCCTTCTCCTTCTCCTTCTCCTTCTCCTTCTCCTCCTCCTCCTCCTCCTCCTCCTCCTCCTCCTCCTCCTCCTCCTCCTCCTCCTCCTCCTCCTCCTCCTTCTCCTTCTCCTTCTCCTTCTCCTTCTCCTTCTCCTTCTCCTTCTCCTTCTCCTTCTCCTTCTCCTTCTCCTTCTCCTTCTCCTTCTCCTTCTCCTTCTCCTTCTCCTTCTCCTTCTCCTTCTCCTTCTCCTCCTCCTCCTCCTCCTCCTCCTCCTCCTCCTCCTCCTCCTCCTTCTCCTTCTCCTTTTCCTTTTCCTTCTCCTCCTCCTTCTCCTTCTCCTTCTCCTTCTCCTTCTCCTTCTCCTTCTCCTTCTCCTTCTCCTTTTCCTTTTCCTTCTCCTCCTCCTTCTCCTTCTCCTTCTCCTTCTCCTTCTCCTTCTCCTTCTCCTTCTCCTTCTCCTTCTCCTTCTCCTTCTCCTTCTCCTTCTCCTCCTCCTCCTCCTCCTCCTCCTCCTCCTCCTCCTCCTTCTCCTTCTCCTTCTCCTCCTCCTCCTCCTTCTCCTTCTCCTTCTCTTTCTCCTTCTCCTTCTTCTCCTTCCCCCGGTGAAGAGCCTGGCTCTGTGCTCTCCATCACCTCCTCGGGGGCACTGCCAGGCTGGGATCAGGAGCCCCTCAGCCTTCCCTGCTCAGGGCTGGACAAGCCCAGCTCCCTCAGCCTCTCCTGACAGCCCAAGGGCTGCAGCCCCACCTTGGAGCCCTTCCCTGACCCTGCTGCAGCTGCCAGACATCTTTCCTGCCCTGGGCAACCCAACCCAGGCCACAGTGACCTGGACAATCCACGTCCTTCATGTCCTGGTCACACAGCCCAGCCCCTTGTCCCCGTGTCAGGCTCTGGGGTCGATCCTGTGGAACATCCTTTGGTGGAGGCTGTGGCTCCAGGTGCACTGGGGGGATGCCAGGGGACAGGGGACCCTTCTGGGCATGAACAGCATTGGACTTCTTTGGGGAAACTGTGAGGGGGAGCTGGGGCAGAGTGACCAACCCAGTGACCTCACACAGCCCTCCTGGGATGTCACACAGCCCCCCCATGATGTCACACAGCTGGTCTCTGATGTCACAACCCACTCTGTGATGTCACACAGCCACCCTGTAATGTCACAGCCAACTCTGTGATGTCATAGCCTGCTCTATGATGTAAGACCTCTCCCTGTGATGTCACAGCTGGCTCTGTGATGTCACAGACATGGCCCATGATGCTTTAGCTCCTCGATGACCTCACATAACCCACTCTGAGATGTCATAGCCCACTCTGTGATCTCAAGTTTCCAGATGATCAATGGTCTGCACCCGGTGAGCTGACACAATGCTCCTTCTCCAAAACCATGGCCCATGGAAACCACACAATGCCCATTGTGTAAGAAGGGGAACTGGAAGTTCAGCAGCCTCAGTGTCCTGCCAGCTCAGCCAGGCTGACTGGAACATTGGGGTCTGTGACCACCAGGGACCACCAGAGAGACCCCCAGGGCAGAAGAGGGCATGCAAATGGGGAGGGGAAATGCGTTAATGATTTCAGGGAAATGATTATCATCTGTATGTTCAGTCTGGGACAAGCAATGAACATGTATCCAAAATACAGAATATAAACAGAAACTTTCCTGTACTCAGCAGGCACGGCTTTGGAGGAGCTGTCCCCCCGTGCATCCAGCTGAATAAAGAATGCTGCTTCTGAATGCTACATTGGGGTGAAGGAGTTTTTGATTTTACTGAACTTTTGGTAACACTCCCACTGCCAAGGAAAGCTCTGTCTGCTGCTGTTCACAAACAGAGCAGGGCTGGTGGGAGATGTGGTGGTTGGAGGCTGCCTAGGGTGACCATGAAATAATCAAGTTTTCAATATTCTGTGAAAGAAGGAGGGGCATCAACAAACCTTCTACACTGCAATTGCAGAGGGCAGACTTTGGCCCATTCAAGATGCAGATTTAAGGAAAACAACCCTTAAAAGCAAATGGGGTCCGGGAAGGAAGGACACACTCCAAGGAACAAATCTTAAGGGGAAAGGAGCAGCCTGTCCTGATGAGCCAGTGAGGAAAATGGCTGGCCTGGCTGTCCATGGTGCTTTTGTGGGAACTCACGGGAAAAAAGAGGGTGCATCCCCTTTGGACAGAAGGTCAGACAACTTAGGAAATGTTTAAGGATGTTGTTAGGTCATGCAGAAAAAAAAAAAAAATAGAGGTGAAAGATCAATTTGAGATTAACCTGGCCACTTCCAAGAAAAATAATAGAAAATGTTTCTATAAATAAATTAAGAGCAAAATGTGGAATAAAGAGAACCTCTAGTCTTTATTGGCTGCAGGGGGGAATAGAGTTACTAAAGAAAAGGCTGAGCTGCTTAACACCTTGTTTTTCTAAATACTCAACAATAAGACAAGCTGTCCTCAGGACCAGTGTTCTGAGCTGGTAGATGGGGACAGGGAGCAGAGGAGCCCCCCTGAACATCCAGGAGGAAACAGGTGCTGACCTGCTGAGCCACTCAGATGGTCACAGGTGTCTCTGGGACCAGATGGGATCCATCCCAGGGGCCTGAGGGAGCTTCTGGATGAGCTCCCCAAGCTGCTCTCCATCATTTCTCCTCAGTCCTGGCTCACCAGGGAGGCCCCAGAGGACTGGAGGTGCCAATGTGAGCCCATCCCCAAGAAGAGCTGGAAGGAGGATCTGGGGAACTCCAGGCCTGTCAGCCTGACCTCGGTGCCTGGCCAGGTGATGGAACAGCTCACCTTGAGTGCCATCACAGGGCACCCACAGGATGGCTGAGGGATCAGACCCAGTCAGTGTGGATTTCAAGATCTGCATTGATGATCTGGATGAGGAGGTTCAGTCCACCATCAGCAAATTTGCAGCTGATACCAAGCTGGGTGTGAGTGTGGATCTGCTGGAGGGCAGGAGGGCTCTGCACAGGGCCCTGGACAGGCTGGATCCAGGGCCCAAATCCAACAATGTCAGGTTGAACAAGTCCAAGTGCCAGGTCCTGCACTTTGGCCACAACAACCCCTGCAGTGCTACAGGCTGGGGACAGAGTGGCTGGACAGCAGCCAGGCAGAAAGGGACCTGCAGGGACTGATGGACAGCAGGCTGGACATGAGGCAGCAGTGTGCCCAGGTGGGCAAGAAGGCCAATGGCTCCTGGCCTGGATCAGGAATGGTATGGCCACCAGGAGCAGGGCAGGGATTCTTCCCCTGTGCTCGGCACTTGTTGGGCAGCGCCTCGAGTGCTGTGTCCAGTTCTGGGCCCCCCAATTTAGGAAGGACATGGAGGGGCTGGAGCGTGTCCAGAGAAGGACAACAAGCCTACTGAGGGGTGTGGAACACAAGTGCTGTGAGGAGTGGCTGAGGGAGCTGGGGTTGTTTATCCTGGAGAAGAGGAGGCTCAGGGGAGACAAGGCGGTGTCAGGGCACAGGTTGGACTTGATGATGTCCAAGGTCTTTTCCAACCTTGCTGGTTCTGGGATTCTTGGAAAACACCCTTGCAGCAGTTGCAGGAGGAGCCCTGGGCCTCCTCTTCAGAAGGTGCAGCAGCCCAGGTGCCTCAGCTTCTCCTCACAGCCCCAAAGCCCATCCTGTCAGTCCTGCAGAGCCTCTGCAGCTCCTCCTCATTGCCCACAACAGGGAGCCCCAGAGCCAGACACAGCAGCCCAGATGGGCCCCCCTGGCCTGGGGTGCCTCTGGCAAGGGAGCAGCAGGAGGCACTGCAGGAGCCTGCAGACAATTCCTGAAGCACTTGGAGGATGATCCTGCTCCCCCATGGGCTTTCCCATGGTGCCAACTCAGGAAGTGAATTGGGAGTGGGGCCAGAGAGGAAAGAGCAACCAGGGATGGGCTCTTTGCAGGGAAGGGGACAGGAGTGGGCAAGAGTAAGAAGTTTGTTTCAAGTAGAGTAAAGCAAGCCAGGGTGAAGCAAAGGGACTGGTCAGGGCAGTTTGGGGGTGGCTGCCAGGCAGCCCTGGCTCTGAGCAACAACATCTGCAGTGGCACAGCAAACTCCCAGCTCATGGGAACAAACTATCTGGCTGACTTCAGAGGCCACCCCAAACCTGAGGGGTTTCCCTGCTGTCCCCCAGCCCTTCCTGGCCCCCGGGGCTGCTGGCATTTTTGCTCCCTCAGGTTCATCTCCCCACACCAACAGCATGGGGGTGCTCAGGCCTGCTCTGGGCAGTGCAAACAGGGGCTCCTGAGGCAGTGCTGCCGTGTCTGTGCCTGCAAGGCTGCGGCAGCTGTGTGAGCTGGGGTAGAGGCCAGGGCTGCAGAGGGGGGATGTTGTTGGCAGGTGCCTGAGGAGGCTGTGGGACGCTGCCCTGGGGTGTCCAGCGCAGTGGGGATGGATCAGGCCCTGCTCTGCTGCTCCTTGCCGTGTGCCCCAGGGCCCTTGCAGAGCCCCAGCCGTGCTGTTTGCCCCCAGCCTGCCCACGGCCAGCCTGGGGCTGCTGCCGGGGCTTTTCTCTGCTGAGCATTGGCCTGGGCAATGTGTTGTGGAGAGAGCCTGGGCAAGGAGCCTGGAGCCCCCAGGCCCTGGGCTGGGGCCTCAGCGCTGCTGTGCCAGCAGTGCCCATGGGCTGTCCCTGCTGCAGCCCCGGCACTGCCACCCCCAGCCCTGTGCCCGGCCCCGAGAGCACTCAGGCCCTACAGCAACACCAGGGCCAGGAGGGCAGCAGGACAGGGCCACAGCAGCAGCACTGGCAGCACCAAGTGCTGCTGCTGCTGGGCACAGCTGCTGTGCCAGCACTGATCTGCCCCCAGCTCTGCACACAGACATTGCTGCTGCAGCTGCAGAGAAGGGAATCAAAGGGGCATCTCTGCAGACAACTTGGCTGGGAGAACCTTGAGTTCCTTTAAAGCCACCAAGAGCACAGCCCCTCATTGACACAGTCTGTGGCCACAGGGGAGGTGGAGAGAAACAAAATGAGAAATGGTACCATGAATGGCTTTTATTTGTGGACAAGATTAAAAATATTAAATACAGGAAAAACAATGATAACCAAATATACAAGTAGTATCAAAGATGACTTTTATTACAAGTGATTTGCAGAAATCAACCAGCAGTTTAATGTTTCTGAAATTTTCCAGTGATCAGTCTCCACACTGCAGCCTTGAACTCCTGGTTCCTCAGGCTGTAGATGAGGGGGTTCAGGGCTGGAGGCACCACTGAGTACAGAACTGACAGGGACAGATCCAGGGATGGGGAAGAGATGGAGGGGGGCTTCAGGTGGGCAAATGCTGTGGTGATGAGGAACAGGGAGAGCACGGCCAGGTGAGGGAGGCAGGTGGAAAAGGCTTTGTGCCGTCCCTGCTCAGAGGGGATCCTCAGCACGGCCCTGAAGATCTGCACATAGGAGAAAACAATGAACACAAAACAGCCAAAAGCTAAACAGGCACTAACAGCAAGAAGCCCAAGTTCCCTGAGATAGGATTTGGAGCAGGAGAGCTTGAGGATGTGTGGGATTTCACAGAAGAACTGTCCCAGGGCATTGCCATGGCACAGGGGCAGGGAAAATGTATTGGCTGTGTGCAGCAGTGAATAGAGAAAGGCACTGGCCCAGGCAGCTGCTGCCATGTGGGCACAAGCTCTGCTGCCCAGGAGGGTCCCGTAGTGCAGGGGTTTGCAGATGGACACGTAGCGGTCGTAGCACATGATGGTCAGCAGGAAAAACTCTGCTGACGTAAAGAAAATAAAGAAGAAAAGCTGTGCAGCACATCCTGTGTAGGAGATGTTCGTGGTGTTCCAGAGGGAATTGTGCATGGCTTTGGGGACAGTGGTGCAGATGGAGCCCAGGTCGGTGAGGGCCAGGTTGAGCAGGAAGAAGAACATGGGGCTGTGCAGGTGGTGGCCGCAGGCTACGGCGCTGATGATGAGGCCGTTGCCCAGGAGGGCAGCCAGGGAGATGCCCAGGAAGAGGCAGAAGTGCAGGAGCTGCAGCTGCCGCCTGTCTGCCAATGCCAGCAGGACGAAGTGGCTGATGGAGCTGCTGTTGGATATTTCCTCACTCTGGCCATGGGGACCTGTTCATGGAGAAAAGGACAGTGAAGAGTTAAAGGAAGCTCCTGGCAACTAAGTCAAATCCATTTCCCATACACCCTCCCCTGGAACACACAGACACCCTTTTGTGTTTAAGAGTTCTGTAGTTTTCTTTCTAAGCTCCCCCCATGTCTCTCCTGGTATTCTTGGATATCAAACCCTCAGCATTTCTGCTGCCCCCAGGGAGAACAGAGCAACTTCTGTCAGGCAAAGTTGTGAGTGGAGATTGAGGGGACATGGTCTGTCATTCTGACCTGCTCAGAGTTTCTCTGGGCTTTAGCCTTTCTCAGGTGGAGGGTGATCAGCTTCCCACATTTCCCCTAAAGAATCCCCAGGTACTGCTGAGAACAGATGGATCCACCACAGCCCAGCCCCACTTTTGTATCCAAGGACTCACGTTGCTCATTTCACCAACCCAACAGCATTTGCAGTGTCAGAACACCTCTGCCTTTCCCCGGGGGTCTTTCAGGTAACACAAAGATGCTGCAGGACAGGTTTGCATCCTGGATTGAAGCTCCCAGCTTGGACTGAAATCTCCAGGAGACTTCCAAGTGTCCTTGTGCTGGCATTGGACTGAGGGAGATGCAGCTCCTTCCCTGGCTGCACTGACAGCATTGCCCAGAGCTGGGCACTGGGGACAGCGTCACCCTGAGCCAGCTGTGCCCCCTCCCAGAGCCCCCCAGGGCCAGGCAGCTGCTCCCAGCCCTGTGCTCTGCAGAGGGAACTGGGCCCGGGGCTGCAGAGCTGCCCCAGGGCTCTGCTGCAGCTCTGCCTGCACAGGAGAGGCTTCAGGCCTTGGAGCCCCGGCCCTGAGGGCAGAGGCTTGGCTGGGGGACAGCAGGGAGGGGGCTTGTTCAGAGCCAGGGGCTGCACTGGAGGGGCTCCTGTGGAGATCTCTCAACTCTCCCTGTCACAACATTGCTGGGGTTTGTTTTCTCTCATTGCCTCATCTTCCCTCTGCTTCCTGCAGATTTTCCTCCTGCAGGGCTTTCCCTGTGCCTGAGCTCTCCCTGCCAGCACTCCCAGACCCCAAATCTCTGGGCACTCTCCTTGGCCCTACAGAACCCTGCCTGTTTGCAGGGCACTGGCTGGGGGCAGGTTCTGTTGGCTGCCTGGAGAAAGGACAGCTCAGACTAAGCCTGATGGGCCCAGCCAAGGTGATGCTGGTGCTGTCCATGGGCAGAGGAGTGGCTGAAAGCACATCAGGGATCTCCTGCACACCTGCTGATCCCTGAGAGTTCAGATGTCCCAGGGACTTGTCAAAATTAATGACACCTTTATCATTTCTTCTCCCACTCTCCCACTACCTAATATTAGCAAACTGAATACAAGGTCTCAGGAAATGTCCTCATTTTAAAATAAATCCATGTGTTGGAAATAATTTGGGAGTGGGCAGAAGCTCTCATTGTGTCAGAGCTTCATGAGCATTTCACCTCCCCTGCACCAGAAATACTCAGAGAGTTGTACTCACAGAGTCTGTAGCCATTGGGCTGTTCCAGCTTGAGGAGATCCCTGCAGGAGCTGCAGCTGCATTGTCCTGCAGCCAGAGGTTCCTGTGCCAAGGGCTGGCAGTGATTCTCCCCCAGTCACGTCTCTGCCCCTTCCCAGCCCTGAGTGATTGAAGCTCTCCCTGTCTGTGTGCTGTGCCCGGGGTGGCTGCAGGCAGTGCCCCAGCCCTGCTGGGCTGGGAGAAGAGCTGCTCAGCAAGAGAAATGTCTTTTTAAGCTCTTCTTGGTTGCCAGGAGCTGCCTCTGTGCCAGGAGCTCAGCAGCACAGACACAGCACAAGGACTTTAATGACCCTCTTGGGGCTTGTGCTGAGCCCCTGAATGAGAGGGAGATGAGGAAACCTCTCAGGAACTCCAAGTCAGAATCTAACTCCAAAGTTTCTGGAAGTTTTAATGGGTCCCAGTGAGGGACAGGACAGAGAAAGTGTCCCCAGGCCCCAGGCAGAGCAGAGAACTGGAGGCAGAGATGACAGGAAGGGACAAAGAGAAGCCAAGTCTTGGTGCCTTGGGGCACAGCAGGGTCTGTGCCACCAAGGGCTGTGAGGAGACACCTTGTCCTGAGGCCCTGGGGCCTCCTGGCACAGCCCCAGCAAGGCTGGGCACTCTCAGCCCCTTGTCCTGCCCTCAGCATCCCCGTGACAGCCCAGTGGCCTCAAGCATCAGATGGAAGGAGTCCCTGGGGAGCCTTGGTCAGGAATGGCCCTGGGGGGCTCCTGAATGCTCCCAGGCACTACAGGTTCTTCAAAGGACTTTGGGTTTGGCTTTTGCCATGGAGTTTCTGAGAAGTTTCTGCAATCATGGCCTCCAATTATCTGCTGTAATTAGTCCCTTGAGAGGCTTTGTCAGTACCAACACTCAGTGGGGCTCATTAATGCTTCAAGGTACTTCAGTTATTTGAAGGTACTTGGTGTTTCCCTTTTAAATCTGATTCTGTGAGAAAGATTGTGCAATCCTGGCCCCAATTATCTACTTTAACAAGTCCCTTGGGATTCTCAGTCAGTAAAAACACTCAGTGGGGCTCATTAATACTTTCAGGTACTCAAATTTTATTAAAGAACTTTTTTTTGACAGTGAGGTTGAGAAGTTACTGAAATCGTGGGCTCTAATTATCTCTTTTAATTAATCCCTTGAGATTCCTGGCCAGTAGCACCACTCAGTGGGACTCATTAATGCTTCAAGGTACTCATGGGTAATTTAAGTACTTCTTTTTGGCACTGAGTCTCTGAGAGGTTTGTGCAATCATGGCCTCCAATTATCACCTTTAATTGGTCTCTTGAGAGGCTTTGCATTGACACTCAGTGGAGCTCATTAATGCTTTGAGATACTCAAGGTGTTTAAGGTACTTTGGATTTTCCTTCCCACACTGAGTCTCTGAGAGGATTTTGTGCAATCCTGGCCTCCAATTCTCTCCTCCAAGGAGCCCATGAGGAGCCTGTGTTGGGGTTGGACCTCAGTGCAACCCATGAATGCCTCAAGACACTTTGGGTTTTTCTTCTGACTTGGACTCCTGGAAAGGATTGCTCAATCTCCTCTCAGGCCCTGAGGTTCAAGGGCTCAGCGGCAAATGCACCACGGGGCTCATTAGGATGAAGCAAGTCCTGACAAACCATGGCTCTGCCGTGATTAACTTGATTTCCCTCTGGTCTGGTGCAGTTCATTAGGAAGTCTTTTTTACTAGAGTTATGGAGAAATATTTCAAAGAGCTTCTACTAAATTCATGTAGAGGAATTTTTAGAAGAGCAAGGCTACAATCTATTGATAGGAAGGTTGAACAATCCTTGCTATCAGGGAACAGGATGAGGTCTTGTACTGTGCCTGCTGTGTACTGTGCTGTTTCTACATTGCCTTGAATTAGTAAAGAAGGAACAAATGTAATAACTCATTGGTCCTTCTCATGGATGCTTCCCCTTGGAAGCTGAAGACATGTAACAACTTGTACCTTCTCATAGATGCTGAAGACAGAAACGATGATCATAAGACAGAACAAAGAAGAATTTGCTTCCAAAAGATGTGAACCAATGAGCAATTATTTAGAGTGCTTGAATATGAGATTTTAACCAATCAGCAATTGTTTAGCTGTGCCTGCTTTTACTCTGTAACCACATAAATATAGGGAATAAAGAATAAACAGGGAGATCAAACCTAATCATACTGATGTATATTTGATATTCAGCTCCTTCCTCGCAACAGTTTCCATGGGTCCCCATAGTGTCACAATGGTCCCTTGCTTCCATGAGGCCTTGCAGTGTCAAAATGGTTTCCTTGGTTCCATGGAATGGAACAATGCACAATGAACAATGCACAACTGCACAATGACACAGTGGCCCCTTGCTTCCATGAGGCCTCAGAGTGTCACAATGGTCTCCATGATTCCAGATACTCCTGCAGTGTCACAGTGGCCCCTTGGTCCTTTTGGGCTCCTCAGGATCACAATGGGCCCTTGGCTGCATGAGGACCGGCTCTGTCACACTGGCCCCTTGCTTCCATTGGGTCCGGTAGGGTCACAATTATCCCCCCTTGCTTCCATGCGGACTTGCCATGTCACAGGGGTCTCCTTGCTACTGCAGTATCACAACTGACCCTTGGTTCAATGAGGCCCTGCAGTGTCACAATGGTCTCCTTGGCTCCACAAGGTCTGGCAAAGCCCCTTGGTTCAACAAGGCATCAAAGTTTCAGAATGTTCTCCAGGATTCCATGAGGACCCACAATGTCACAATGCAACTTTGGTTCCATGGGGTCCCGTGCTGTTCCATGAATCCTTAGTTCCATGGGGCCCTGAAGTGTCACAATGAACCCCTTGGTTCAATGGTGCCACACGGTGCCACAATTGTCCCTTGGTTCCATTAAGCCCCACAGTGTCACTATGGACCCCTTGGTTCCACAAGGCCCTGAAGTGCCACAATGGTCTTTTGGTTTCTCAGGGCCTCAAGGTGTACAAATGGCCTCCAGTGTTTCATGAGGCCCTGCTGTGTCACAATGGACCTTTGTTTCCATGATGTCCCATAGTGTCACAATGGTATCCTTGGTTCCACGGTGTCAGAATGGACCCTTCATCCCATGGACACCCACAGTGTTCTCTGCAGCCCCCTTGATTCCCTGAGGCCCTGCCATGTTATAATGGCCCCTTGGTTCCAGTGGGTCCCAAAGAGTCAGAATAGTCTCCACTGTTCCAGGAGGCCCTGCAATGTCATTGTGGTCCCCTTGGTTCCACAGGGCCCCACAGTGTAACAATGGACTCTTGGTTCCATGAGGTTCCTCAATCACTATGGCCCCTTGGCTCCATGTGGCCAAGCTGTTTCATAGTGGCTTGTGGTTCCATGAGGCCCAACAGAGTCACAATGGACCCTTGGTTCCACAAGACCTTGCTGTGTCACAATGGAGTTCTGGTTCCATGAGCTTTCCTACTGCCAACAACAGTCGCCTTGGTTCTGCAGTGTCACCATGGACCCTTGGTTCCATGAGGTCCTACAGTATAACATGGTCACTTTGTTTCTGTGAGGTTCAGCAGTGTCACAATGGCCTCCTTGCTTCTACAAGGCCTTGCTGTGTCAGAATGGCCCCTTTGGTTCCACGAGGCCCCACAGTGTCACCATGGTCTCCTTGGATCCTCATTGTCACGATGGACCTTCCATTCCATGCAGCCCTGGTGTGTCACAATGTCCCCTTGGTTCCATGAGTTACTGGACTATCAACAATGGTTCCCTTGCTCAAACAAGGCCTTGCTGTGTCACAATGGACTCTTGGTTCCATGAAGCCTTTCTCTGTCACAATGTACTTTTGATTCCATGAGGTTCCAGAGTGTCACAATGGTCTCCTTGGATCTGCAGTATCACAATGGACCATTGGTTCCATGTGGCCCTGCTGTGTCACAAAGGATTTTGGTTCCATGAGTGTCCAAGGTGTCACAGCTGACTCCTTGATTCTGTGAGGCTCTGCTGTCACCAAATCTACTAAATATCAGAATAAGACTCCTTAACACTAATTTGGTGTTTAGGAGGGCATCATTTATTCAGGATTGAGGTCCAGCATGTGGTAACTCATAACCTTACATGGACATGTGATTCTAAAACAGCGTCACTTATATACAGTCACTACATGTGCATTACAATTAAGCCATTAACATAAAACCCACGCCAAATTCCCAGATTACCTCTTTGTTTTTTTCTATCACTGCACTCAACCCAGATGTCTTCTTCTTGTCTTAAAACTGTCCTTGCTGGGAAAACAGGCCCTGCATGCCTTGTTCCTGTGCTAGAAGTTCACAGGCATGGTAAAAATGGAATGAACCCTTTTGGTATCCAGCCCAAGGCTCTGTGTGCCCAGGCAGAGGCAGGCAGGACACAGAGCTGTCAGCAAAGGAAGGGCCCAGCCAGGTGGGGCAGCCGGGGGTGACGACAGCCTGCAGGGACAGAGGCACAGGGCATGGACACTGTAGGACAGCCTGGGCTGCACAGGGCACAGGGATGGGCAGCAGCTGCAAGGCCCTGACAGAGCCAACTTTGGCCTGCAGCACTTTGGCCATGGCTGCTGGCCCTGGGCCTGAGCCAGGAGGAGGGGACAAGTGACCCTTGCAGGCCTGGGGCCTCATGGCCTCCTTGTCCCTGCTCAGCAGCGTGGCAGGGGCTGCCCCATGGTGCTGCCCTTGGCATTGCACATCCCCACATCCCAGCGGCCCGGGAAGAGCCCTGAGCAAGGAGGGAGGGACAGGATGTGCCTTGGCAGGGGCTGGGGCTCAGGCCTTGGCCCTTTGCATTCCTGAAACACATCCAGGTTTGCTCAGCACCAGAGACACCTTTCTCTTGTTTGTCCCCACCTGTCCTCACTGCCTGCAGTGTTCTGCTCTACCTGGAACCTGGGGACACTTTCTCAGTCCTGTCCCTCAGAAGGACCCATTAAAAGTTAAAGGAAGTTTGGACTTTGAATCTGACTTTGAGTTCTTGAGAAGTTTTTGAGCACACTCTGAGGGACTGAGTCTGATGTAAACAGCACCAAAGTCCCAAGGGGTTCATTAAAGTCCTTGTGCTGTGTCTGTGCTGATGAGTTGCACCAGTATCCTGGCAATCAAGAAGAGCTTCAAAAAGCCATTTCTCCTCGGGAGCAGCTCCTCTTCAAGCCCAGCAGGGCTGAGAGCACTGCCTGCAGGTACCTGAGAGCAGTGAAGCAGACAGAGGCTTAAAGAAACTGCAAGGACAATTCTGAGCTTATTCATGGAGAAATCTTCACAGCTTTTGAAAATTCTGAGCTTCCTTCTGGAGACATCTTCACAGCTTCTGACACAGTCAGTCTGTGGCTGCAGGGATCTCCTAAAGCTGACCCATGACAGGACTGAGGTGACTGTAAGGATGGCTCTGCTGCCCTTTCTGCTTTGGGGGAGGATGTGCTCCAGGGCGGGGCTGCCCTGGGCACCATCAGAGGGACAGGGCAGGACGGCTCCTGCTGCCAGGGACGGCTGCAGGGGCTGAAGCTGGGGCTGCAGCCAGGGGTGCCCAGGGCTGTCCTGCAGAGCAGCTCCTGCAGCCCTGAGGGTTCTTGGCCAGGCCAGGGGATCTGCCACCTGCCAGGGGCACCTCTCAGCCTGCCTGGGAGCTCCCCATGGATGGTGGAGGGGAGCAGTGGGTGCAAGGAGTGACTCCTGCCAGGGCAGGTCCTGCTGCTGCTGTGGAGAGGGTGCTGTGTGTGCCAGGGCTGCTCAGAGCTCCAGCTCATGCCCAGGTCATTTCTGAGGGGATTTTTCATGAGCTCATTCAGGGCAGGGGTTTCCTGCTTGGGTCTCTGCTTTCCTGAATCTGTGCTCCCACTTTTCCCTGGCTCAGCTTGGTGGCAATGGAAACTCAGCTGTGCAGGGCAGAGCAGGGGCTGAGGCTCTTAAACCATCCCACTGAGTTTTCCTGGGAACCTCAGCAAGTGCCTCCACCTCCCCAGGCTCCAGATCCATGCAGCATCACCTTTGCATGGTGCCCAGGCCTGGGGGAGCTGTTCTTTCATCCCTGCAGCCCCGAGCAGCTGCAGGGCAGAGCTGGCCCAGGGGCTGGGCTGGGCTCTGGCAGCTGTGGCAGGGAAGGAGCCCGGGCCCACAGGAACAGCTCGGGCTGGGACAGCTGCAGCAGCAGAGCCGTGGGCAGGGAGGGAGGCAGTGCTGAGGGCAGCCCTGCTGCTGCTGCAGGGGAGATGTGGCAGCTGCCAGCCCTGCCCTGCAGGGCAGAGCCTGCCCTGAGCAGCACAGCTCCTGTGTCCCCTGGCAGCCAGCACAGCCCTCAGCCCGGGGGCTCGGGGCCCTCAGTCCCCTCCTGGGCCGGCAGAGCAGCCCCAGAGATGAAGGGCATCTCTGCTGCCATGTGCCCATTCCCTGCTGCCCAGGGCCTGAGGGCCACTGTCCTGCACTGCTGCTGCCTGGCAGGGGCTGGGCAGGGCTGGGCAGGGAAAGGCTTTTCCTCAGGGCCCGGCTCTCTCTCTCCTTGCCTTGCCCAGGTGCTGCTGGCATTGCTGAGGGGCTCTCTGGGAATGGCAGTTCCAGCTGCAGGCTCAGGCCCAGCCCTTGGTCTGCTCCTGTGCAGGCTGAGCACAGCAATGGGGTGTCCCAGCTCCTTCTGCCCAGGGAGCTCTGGGCAGGGCAGGCTGGCAGGCTGGGAATGAGCTGACTCTCCCTGACTTTGGGAAAGGCAGGAGCCACTTTGTGTGCCAGGGATCCCTCTGCTCTCAGCAGTGTCTCCTGCCTTTCCAGGGAAACACGGGAGTGGAGCTCAGAAAGGTGCAAGTGCAGGGCAGCTGGAACAGGAGAGAGGGACAGAGCAGCTCCCCTCAGTCTGCACTAAGGCTCAGACAATCCTCCTGCTCACTGGACTCTCTGTTCTCCCCAGGTGCAGTATAACCTCTCGTACTGCCTCCTGCAATCCCCATCCTGTGCCCTGGCAGCTTTTGTGCCTTAGGAGCAGATTCTTTATCCAAGTTCAAACACCAGGACTGGCCCCTGCCCTCACTGTTCCCCTGCACTGACTGAGGGTCAGGGCTGACTCCCAGGTGTCCTGCAGGTCAAGGTCTGGCTCCTCACACAACAGTGGCCAGGAGCAATCAGGGCTCCAGGAACGAAGGTAAAGGAAAATCTCCAAGACAGAGAGAGGGGGGAGGTGTTTAGTGTCAGGAGAGGGTCTGTGAGAAAGGGCTTTGACTTTTCTGTGAGAAATCTTCTGTCAATTTTCACTGTCTTTCCTCCTTCAAAAGGTTGCAATGTCTTGAGACAGCAAATGTCCAACAGCAGCTCCATCAGCCACTTCCTCCTGCTGGCATTGGCAGACAGGCGGCAGCTGCAGCTCCTGCACTTCTGCCTCTTCCTGGGCATCTCCCTGGCTGCCCTCCTGGGCAACGGCCTCATCATCAGCGCCGTAGCCTGCGGCCACCACCTGCACAGCCCCATGTTCTTCTTCCTGCTCAACCTGGCCCTCACCGACCTGGGCTCCATCCTAACCACTGTGCCCAAAGCCATGCACAATTCCCTCTGGGATACCACGAACATCTCCTACAAGGGTTGTGCTGCACAGGTTTTTCTACTTATCTTCTTTCTTGGAGCAGAGCTTGCCCTGCTGACCATCATGTGTTATGACCGCTACGTGTCCATCTGCAAACCCCTGCACTACGGGACCCTCCTGGGCAGCAGAGCTTGTGCCCACATGGCAGCAGCTGCCTGGGCCAGTGCCTTGCTCAATGCTCTCATGCACACAGCCAGTACATTTTCCCTGCCCCTGTGCCATGGCAATGCCCTGGGGCAGTTCTTCTGTGAAATCCCACACATCCTCAAGCTCTCCTGCTCACACTCCAACTTGAGGGAACTGAGGCTTCTTGCAGTTAGTGTCTGTTTAGCACTTGGCTGTTTTGTGTTCATTGTTTTCTCCTATGTGCAGATCTTCAGGGCTGTGCTGAGGATCCCCTCTGAGCAGGGACGGCACAAAGCCTTTTCCACCTGCCTCCCTCACCTGGCCGTGCTCTCCCTGTTCCTCAGCACTGCCATATTTGCTCACTTGAAGCTCCCCTCCATTTCCTCCCCATCCCTGAATCTGGCCCTGTCAGTTCTGTACTCGGTGGTGCCTCCAGCCCTGAACCCCCTCATCTACAGCCTGAGGAACCAGGAGCTCAAGGCTGCAGTGTGGACAATGATGACAAGGTTGTTTTGGAACCATTAAACTGCTGGGCAATTTCTGGAAATCACTTGTAATAAAAATCATCTTTGATATTTCTTGTTGGTTTCATTTTGGGGGAGCTTTTCTCTTGATTTTACTTTTTTAATCTTTTAGAAAATGAAATCTTATTGTCTGTGCCATTTCCCCTTTTGTTTCTCTCCACCTTCCCTGTGGCCACAGACTGTGTCAATGAGGGGCTGAGCTCTTGGTGCCTTTAAAGGAACTCAAGGATCTCCCAGCCAAGTTTTCTGCAGAGATGCCCCTTTGGTTCCCTTCTCTGCAGCTGCAGCAGCAATGTCTGTGTGCAGAGCTGGGGGCAGATCAGTGCTGGCACAGCAGCTGTGCCCAGCAGCAGCAGCAGCACTTGGTGCTGCCAGTGCTGCTGCCGTGGCCCTGCCCCGCTGCCCTCCTGGCCCTGGTGTTGCTGTAGGGCCTGAGTGCTCTCGGGGCCGGGCACAGGGCTGGGGGTGGCAGTGCCGGGGCTGCAGCAGGGACAGCCCATGGGCACTGCTGGCACAGCAGCGCTGAGGCCTCAGCCCAGGGCCTGGGGGCTCCAGGCTCCTTGCCCAGGCTCTCTCCACAACACATTGCCCAGGCCAATGCTCAGCAGAGAAAAGCCCCGCCAGCAGCCCCAGGCTGGCCGTGGGCAGGCTGGGGGCAAACAGCACGGCTGGAGCTCTGCAAGGGCCCTGGGGCACACGGCAAGGAGCAGCAGAGCAGGGCCTGATCCATCCCCACTGCGCTGGACACCCCAGGGCAGCGTCCCACAGCCTCCTCATGCACCTGCCAACAACATCCCCCCTCTGCAGCCCTGGCCTCTCCCCCAGCTGACACAGCTGCCACAGCCTTGCAGGCTCAGACATGGCAGCACTGCCTCAGGAGCCCCTGTTTGCACTGCCCAGAGCAGGCCTGAGCACCCCCATGGGGTTGGTGTGGGGAGATGAACCTGAGGGAGCACAAATGCCAGCAGCCCCTGGGGCCAGGAAGGGCTGGGCCACAGCAGGGAAACCCCTCAGGTTTGTGGTGGCCTCTGAAGTCAGAGCCAGAATGTTTGTTCCCATGAGCTGGGAGTTTGCTGTGCCACTGCAGACGTTGTTGCTCAGAGCCAGGGGAGCCTGGCAGCCACCCCCAAACTGCCCTGACCATTTCCTGTGCTTCACCTTGGTTTTCTTTCCTCTTCCTGCTAATAATTGATTCCTATTCCCCACCCCTTTTCCCTCCCCTGCAAACAGCCCATCCCTGGTTGCCCTTTCCTCTCTGGCCCCACTCCCCATTTCAGTTCCTGAGCTGGCACCATGGGAACATCCCTTGGGGAGCAGGATCATCCTCCAAGTGCTTCAGGAATTGTCTGCAGGCTCCTGCAGTGCCTGGTGCTGCTCCCTTGCCAGAGGCACCCCAGGCCAGGGGGGCCCATCTGGGCTGCTGTGTCTGGCTCTGGGGCTCCCTGTTGTGGGCAAGGAGGAGGAGCTGCAGAGGCTCTGCAGGACTGACAGGATGGGCTTTGGGGCTGTGAGGAGAAGCTGAGGCACCTGGGCTGCTGCACCTTCTGAAGAGGAGGCCCAGGGCTCCTCCTGCAACTGCTGCAAGGGTGGTTTCAGAGAATCCCAGAATCAGCAAGGTTGGAACAGACCTTGGACATCATGAAGTCCAACCTGTGCCCTGACACTGCCTTGTCTCCCCTGGGCCTCCTCTTCTCCAGGAGAAACAACCCCAGCTCTCTCAGCCACCCCTCACAGGACTTGTGTTCCAGATCCCTCACCAGCCTTGTTGCCCTTCTCTGGACATGCTCCAGCCCCTCCATGTCCTTCCTCAATTGGGGGGCCCAGAGCTGGACACAGCACTCGAGGTGCTGCCCAACCAGTGCTGAGCACAGGGGAAGAATCCCTGCCCTGCTCCTGCTGGCCACACTGTTCCTGATCCAGGCCAGGAGCCATTGGCCTTCTTGGCCACCTGGGCACACTGCTGCCTCATGTCCAGCCTGCTGTCCATCAGTCCCTGCCAGTCCCTTTCTGCCTGGGCACTGTCCAGCCACTCTGTCCCCAGCCTGTGGCACTGCAGGGGTTGTTGTGGCCAAAGTGCAGGACCTGGCACTTGGACTTGTTCAACCTGACATTGTTGGATTTGGGCCCTGGATCCAGCCTGTCCAGGGCCCTGTGCAGAGCCCTCCTGCCCTCCAGCAGATCCACACTCCCAGCCAACATGGTGTCACCACGGTCCCATGAGGCCCTACAGTGTCACCATGGTCTCCATGATTTCATGGGCCCTCCCAGTATCACAATGTCCATTTGATTTTGCAGGACCTCTTGGTGTCACAAAATCCCTTGGATCCTTGGGCCCCACATTGTCACAATGGTGCCTTTGTCCTCCAAGGCCCTGCAGTGTCACAATGGATCCTTGGTTCCAGGAGGTCTGGCAGTGCAGCAATGGTCTCCTTGGTTCCACAGGGTCAGCATGGCCTCTCGGTCCCAAGGGGTACCACGGTGTCCAACATGTTTCCTTCATTCCAGGAGTCCCTGAGGAGCAGCCCTGGCCCCTTGGTTCCATGGGACCCTGCAGTGTCACCATGGCCCCATCATGACACCAGGTCCTGCTCTGTCCCAATGCTCTGCATGGTTCCACAAGGCCCTGCAGTGTCACTGTGGCCTCTTGGTTCCATGAGGCCTCAGAGGGCCCCCATGAATTCCTTGGTGCTGCAGTGTCACAGAGGAGCCCTGGTCACACAAGATCCTGCAGTGTCACCAGGGGCCCTTGGTTCCATGGGGCACCACAGGGTCACAGTTGTTCCCTCAGTTCCAAGTGTCCTTGCAATGGAACAATGGCCCCTTGATTCCATTGGGCCCCAGGCTCTCCCAAGGCTCTCCTTGGTTCCCCAGTGGCATAATGGCCCCTTGGTTCAACAAGGCCCCTCAGTGTCACAGTGGCCTCTGGGCTTCCACCAGCACCCAGACTGTCACCATGGACTCCTTGCTTCCATTCAGCCCCACAGTGTCACAGTGGCCCCTTGGCTCTGTGGTGCCATGTCGTACACAGTGTCACTCTGGTCCTCTGAGTGCCACCAGGCCCCGCAGTGTCACCATGGCCCCTTGCTTCCCCAGGGACCTGCAGTGTCCCCATCATCAGAGAATCCAGCAGGCTGCAAAAGACCTTGGAGAGCATCAAGTCCAGCCTGTGACCCAACACCACCTTGTCACCCAGACCATGGCACTCAGTGCCACATCCAGTCCGTCCTTAAACACTTCCAGGGACAGTGACTCACCCACCTCCCTGGGCATACCATTCCAATGTCCAACCACCCTTTTTTTGGAGAACATTTCCTCATGTTCAGCCTAAATGTCCCCTGGTGCAGCTTAAGGCTGTGTCCTCTTGTCCTGTCGTTGTTCCCTGGGAAAAGAACCCGACCCCCACCTGGCTGCACCCTCCTGTGAGGGAGTTGTAGAGAGTGATGAGGTCTCCCCTGAGCCTCCAGGATAAACAACCCCAGCTCCCTCAGCCACTCCACACAGGACTTGTGTTCCAGACCCCTCACCAGCCTTGTTGCCCTTCTCTGGACACGCTCCAGCCCCTCCATGTCCTTCCTCAATTGGGGGGCCCAGAACTGGACACAGCACTTGAGGTGCTGCCCAACCAGTGCTGAGCACAGGGGAAGAATCCCTGCCCTGCTCCTGCTGGCCTCACTGTTCCTGATCCATAGGAGTGCCAGGGGCTGGATGAGGGAAATGGTGGGGAGGGGGTGGGGACAAAGTCTGATTGATTGTCAGCCATGAAGGGTCTTGATTTTCATATCCATTCAGAGTGCATTAGATGGTGCTGGGGGTCAAAATCAATTGGGCATTGCTGATATCAATCTATAAACAGGAAAATAAAAATTACCAGGACAAAACTGTTCTCTCTGCCTGGTTTTCAATATAGTATATTAATTTTGAATTCACTTCTGAAATCTGTCTAATGAACCAGACAAGAGTTAAAAACCTAAATTCATCCCAGTATCTTTTCTTATTCAGGTGTTTTGAACAAATGTTTATGAGCTTTTCTCACTGAATTCCAGAAATAATCAGCTCAAGAAAGAAGGGGCCTCTGGAGTAGTAAAATTCATCAGCAGCCTCCAAGGGGCTGAGGATCCATCCTCATCAGAGCAGCAATGAACAGAAATAGGCACAGCTTTCTGGCTATCCCAGCTTTGGGATGGGCCCTGGGCCTGCAGCAGGAGCAGCTCTGCAGGGCCCCAAGGCCGCGGCCATTGTGCTGGCCTGGGCAGATGGGATGGCAGCAGGGGCTGCAGAGCTCTCAGGAGCTGAGGGAGAGGGGAGCAGGGCACCCAGGGAGCCTGGTTTTCCCTTGGGCCAGCACCTTGCCCATGGCAGGGGCTGAGCCCTGTGGGAGCTGCAGCTGCTGCTGTGCCCTTGCAAGGGGCTGAGGCCGTGGGGCCCCTGCCCAGAGCAGCCTGCCCTGAGCAGAGCTGTGGGGCCAGAGCCGGCTGGGCTGTGCTGGGGAGAGGCCCTTGGTGCTGCAGAGAGTTCAGGGCAGCTGGCAGAGCTTGCAGGGAGCTGGGCTGGGCTGAGAGAGCCTGGCACAGACACCATCAGTGTCCATCCCAGCCTGGGTGAGCGTGCAGGGGGAGGACTCAGCCCAGGGCTGGTGGGGCAGGGCCAGCGCCTGTGGAAGGCATTGAAAACAGGCAAGTGGCCGAGAGAGGAGGCTGCTGTGTGCCCTTGGTGGCACACACAGAGCAGGGAGGGGGCCCAGGACATTTGTCAGCCCTGCCAGCCTCTGTCCCCAGCCCCTGGCAGCCCTGGCTGCTCAGCCCAGGTTTTTGGGGCACTTTGGCTGTGGCCCAGCTCCATCCTCCTGCGGGGCTCAGGGCCTGTTCCCGGCCATGGCCAGCCCTGTGCGGCCTCTCTGCTGGCCCAGAGCCCGGCAGAGCCCGGGGCAGGGCTGTCTGTGCAGGCCCACAGGTGCCAGGGGCTGTGCAGGAGCTGGCAGAGGCTGCCCAGCAGGGAGGCCATGGGGCACAGAGCCCCAAGGCTGCTGTGGGCCCCACGGCAGAGGGGCCGTTCCCCCCGCAATGCTCCTGTCCTGCCCTGGGCCTGCACAGGCCCTGTGGCACCATGGCTGGGCCAGCGCGGCACAAAGGGGCCACGCAGCCGCTGACAGCTGGGGCTGACAGCAAGGCCAGGCACACACAAGGGATTGCTGCCATTGCCTGGCCTGGGCAGGGCTGCCTGTGCCAAAGGCAGAGCTCAGCTCCCCTTGGGGGCTGCAGGAAAAGTGCAGAGCCCCAAGAGCCTCCCTGGCTGTGCTGGAGACCAAGGCTGGAGGAGGGAAAGGCAGGGCTGCTGCAGGATGGAGAGGGGATTGAATTCCAGCAGACACTGATGGGAGGCTTAGGAAGGCTTAGAGAGAAGACAGGCTTTAGAAGTCTCAAAGCGGGGGACGTTACCAGATAAATCACCATCTCTGCCTGGTGATCACGCACAAAGCTTGTTCTTCAAAACCCACTGTCCCATGGAACTGCACAATGCCCATTGTGTAAGAAGGAGAATTTGAAAGCAACCAGCTCCAGTTATGCCAACTTTTAACAGTCCAGCGGGCAGTCAGGTGTGACTCTGCCATCACCAACCTCCAGAGACCACCAAAGAGACCCCCAGGGCAGAAGAACACATCTGTGAAGGGAAGGGAAAATATTTTAACAATTTCAGGGAAATGATTGTCATATCTAAGTTTGTTCTGTGACAATCACTGAATATATATGTAAAATACAGTCTGTAAGCAGGAACTTTCCTGTACTCAGCATACACAGCTTTGGGAGGAGCTTTTCTCCTTTTGCATCTGGCTGAATAAGGAATGCTGCTTCTCATTGCTCCCTTGGTGGTAAGCAGTTTCTTTTTTATCCCCATTTCTGGCAGCAGCGTCACAATGGCCCCTCGCTTCCATGATGCCCCATTGTGTCACAATGTTTGCCTTGGTTCCATGGGGCTCCAAAGTGACAAAAAGGTTTCTTGGTTCCACAAGACCCTGTAGTGTCATAATGATCTCCTTGGCTCTGCAGTGTCACAGTTGGACTCCTGGTTGCATTAGACCCAAAAGTGTCACAATGGATCCTTGTTTCCATCAGGTCTCACTGTGTCACCACATTCTCATCAGTTCAATCAGGCCCCACAGTGTCCCAATGCTCTACTTGGCTCTGCAGTTTTAAAATGGCCCTTGGTTCCATGAGGCACTGCAGTGCCACACTGGCCCTTGGTTATACAAGACCCCACAGTGCCACAAGGATCCCCTTGCTTTCAGGAGGCCCTGTAGCGTCACAATGGCCCCGTGGTCCCTTTTGCCGCTCAATGTCACCATGGACCACTTGGTTCCATTGGCCTCCCCTGTGTCACAAGGGTTCCTTGATTCCATGAGCCCTTGCAGTGCCACAATGCTCTCCTGGTTCCATGAGGCCCTGAAGTGTCACAAAGGCCCCTTGGTTCTATGGGGCCCCAGAGTGTCACAATGACCCCTTGGTTCCCCAGGATCACAAAGGACACTTGGTTCCATGAGGCCCCTTAGTGGTACAGTGGATTCCATGGTTCCATGAGGCCCCTCAGTGTCACAATGGTCTCCTTGGTTCTGCAGTGTTCAAATGGTTCTTTGGTTCCTTGAGGCCCCAAAATGTGACAATGCTCTCCCTGGTTCCGTGGGACCCCACAGCATCAAAATGGCCCCTTGGTTCCATGAGGCCCCACTGTATAACAATGGTCTCCTTGGTTCCAAGGGGATCTGCACTATCACCATGGACATTTGATTCTCTGAGGTGCCGTGTGTCACAATGCTCTCCTTGTTTTTGCAGTGTCACAATGCTCTCCTTGCTTCCATGGGGCTCTGCTGTGTCCCAATGGCCCCTTGTTTCCATGGGGCACCCCAGTGTCACAAGGGTCTCCTTGGTTCCAGAGTGTGACAACACACCCTTGGTGACAGGAAGCCCTGCAGTGTCACAATGGACATTTGCAGGGCTGGAACACCTCTGCTCTGGAGCCAGGCTGAGAGAGCTGGAGCTGTTCAGCCTGGGTGTGAGAAGGCTCCAGGGAGACATTGGAGCCCTCTGCAGCACCTAAAGGGGCTTGGAGAGAGCTGGAGAGGGACTTTGGACAAAGGCCTGGAGTGACAGGACAAGGGGGAATGGCCATGAGGGGAAGGAGGGCAGGTTTAGATGGGATATTGGGAAGAAATTCCTCCCAGTGAGGGTGGTGAGGCCCTGGCACAGGTTACCCAGAGAGGCTGCAGACTCCCCACCTCTGGAGGTGTTCAAGGCCAGGTTGGATGGAGCAATCTGGTCAATTGGAAAGTGTCCCTGGCCATGGCAGAAGACTGGAACTGGATGATCTTTAGGATTCCAATCCAATGCCATTCCATGATCCAGTATTTGCCCCTCCCTGCCCTTATGAGCAGCAGGTTGACATGTTCCTTTTGCAACCATTTACTGCAAACACAGCCACTGAATTCACTTTGCTCTGGATGTTGCCTGCAGCCTCCATCAGCTCCAGCTGAGCTTTGGCTTTCCTAAACACAGGAACACACGCTCAGGTCAGATTTCTGAATTCCTCCTCCACATCTTGTCCTCACTTCCACCTCCTGGCCGTTGTGTTGTGGCTCATCCCTGTCATTTGTCCCTGAGGCAGCACAGCCCCCCTGCCCAGCACAGGCCCCACATCCCCCCCATCAGACACAGCACAGCACAGGGTGTGTTTGGGGTGGGCAAATGTTCCCCACCAGAGTGTCCGTTCCAGACCTCATGGTCCAGTTCCAGCACCCACATCCCAGGGATCACAGAGAGCCCTGCCCTGGGGTCTGCCAAGTGCTGAGTGAGGAGGGAGCCAGGGCAGGGCTGATGCTGCCCCTACACTGGTGCTGAAAATGGCAGGAGGAAGGAGATAACCACAGAACAAATAGATCGGTAAACTGGGGTGAGTGCCCAGGTCTGGAAGTGACTGATGGAAGAGGCTGGAGGGATGGTCAAAGCCCTGGGCACCTTCTGAAACTAGCCATGCCACCAAGGCCACAGACCAACCTCCTCAGTGCTGCACCTGCCTGTCTGAGATCCCTGCCAGGGGACTGGCACAGCACCACACACCTGCTGGAACGTGTCCTGGCCCTGCAGAGCCACACAGCTCAGCTGACATGGGTGGGTTTGATCTCCTGGGCACTTCCCAGTCTAGCCCAGCTTCTGCCCAGCTCTGCCCACCTCCCCTGCCCTCACCCCAGCCCAGCCCAGCCCAGCCCAGCAGCCCATTCTGGGGGAGCCCCATGGCAGTGCCTGCTCTGGGGTGCTCCAGCATTGGGTGCACTCACCCCACAGCCCTGGCCCCCTTGAAGGGCTCAGCAGCTGCTGAGGGGCAGAGAGGGAGGTCAGCCTCCACATCAGCCCTGGGGCTGGAGCTTGCCATGGCAAGGGAAATGGAGCTCAGTGACAGTGCAGAGCTCCTGCTCCTGGCTCCAGGAGATGCCCAGCACAGGCTGCCTCTGCCCACTCAGTGCCAGCCCCTCTCCACAGGCCAGCACAGCAGCCCTGGGCAGGGGAGAGAGGGGCCTGGCCAGATCTGGTGCCTGCAACCCCACCTTGGAGCCCTTCCCTGACCCTGCTGCAGCTGCCAGACATCTTTCCTGCCCTGGGCTACCCAACCCAGGCCACAGTGATCTGGAGAATCCACGTCCTTGATGTCCTGGTCACACAGCCCAGCCCCTTGTCCACGTGTCAGGCTCTGGGGTCGATCCTGTGGAACATCCTTTGGTGGAGGCTGTGGCTCCAGGTGCACCAGGGGGATCCAGGGGGACAGGGACCCTTCTGGGCATGAACAGCATTGGACTTCTTGGGGGAAACTGTGAGGGGGGCTGGGGCAGAGTGACGAATCCAGTGACCTCACACAGCCCTCCTGGGATGTCACACAGGACCCCATGATGTCACACAGCTGGTCTCTGATGTCACACCCCACTCTGTGATGTCACACAGCCCCTCATGATGTCACAGCCAACTCTGTGATGTCATAGCCTGCGCTATGATGTCAGACCTTTGCTCTGTGATGTCACAGCTGCCTCTGTGATGTCAGAGACATGGCCCATGATGCTATAGCTCCTCGATGACCTCACATGACTCACTCTGAGATGTCATAGCCCACTCTGTCACCTCATGTTTCCAGATGATCAATGGTCTGCACCTGGTGAGCTGACACAATGCTCGTTCTCCAAAACCATGGCCCATGGAAACCACACAATGCCCATTGTGTAAGAAGGGGAACTGGAAGTTCAGCAGCCTCAGTGTCCTGCCAGCTCAGCCAGGCTGACTGGAACATTGTGGTCTGTGACCACCAGGGACCACCAGAGAGACCCCCAGGGCAGAAGAGGGCATGCAAAAGGGGAGGGGAAATGTGTTAATGATTTCAGGGAAATGATTATCATATGTCTGTTTAGTCTGGGACAAGCAATGAACATGTATCCAAAATACAGAATATAAACAGAAACTTTCCTGTACTCAGCACACACAGCTTTGGAGGAGCCATCCCCCCGTGCATCCAGCTGAATAAAGAATGCTGCTTCTGAGTGCTACATTGGGGTGAAGGAGTTTTTGATTTTACTGAACGTTTGGTAACACTCCCACTGCCAAGGAAAGCTCTGTCTGCTGCTGTTCACAGACAGAGCAGAGCTGCTGGGAGATGTGGTGGTTGGAGGCTGCCTGGGGTAGAGTGACCATGAAATAATCAAGTTTGCAGTAATCTTTGAAAGAAGGAGAGGCATCAACAAACTTTCTTCACTGCAGTTACAGAGGGCAGACTTTGGCTTATTCAGGATGCAGATTTAAGGGAAACAACCCTTAAAAGCAAATGGGTCCAGGAAGGAAGGACACACTTCAAGAAAGAAATCTTAAGGGGAAAGAAGCAGCCTGTCCTGGTGTCCCAAAAGATGAGGCAGTGAGGAAAATGTCTGGCCTGGCTGCCCATGGTGCTTTTGTGGGTACTCACGGGAAAAAAGAGGGTGCATCCCCTTTCGACAGAAGGCTAGGCAACTTAGGGAATGTTTAAGGATGTTGTTAGGTCATGCAGAAAAAAAAAATATAGAGGTGAAAGATCAATTTGAGATTAACCTGGCCACTTCCATGAGAAATAATAGAAAACGTTTCTATAAATAAATTAAGGGCAAAACGTGGAATAAAGAGAACCTCTAGTCTTTATTGGATGCAGGGGGGGATAGAGCAACTAAAAAAAAGGCTGAGCTGCTTAACACCTTGTTTTTCTAAATTTTCAACCATCAGACAGGCTGTCCTCAGGACAAGTGTCCTCCTGAGCTGGTAGATGGGGACAGGGAGCAGAAGAGCCCCCCTGTCATCCAGGACGAAGCAGCTGCTGACCTGCTGAGCCACTCAGATGCTCACAGGTGTCTCTGGAAGCAGATGGGATCCATCCTAGGGCATGAGGGAGCTGCTGGATGAGCTCCCCAAGCTGCTCTCCATCATTTCTCCTCAGTCCTGGCTCACCAGGGAGGCTCCAGAGGAATGGAGGTGCCAATGTGAGCCCATCCCCAAGAAGGGCTGGAAGGAGGATCTGGGGAACTCCAGGCCTGTCAGCCTGACCTCGGTGCCTGGCCAGGTGATGGAACAGATCACCTTGAGTGCCATCCCAGGGCACCCACAGGATGGCTGAGGGATCAGCCCCAGCCAGCGTGGATTTCAATGTCTGAATTGATGATCTGGATGAGGGGATTGAGTCCAGCATCAGCAAATTTTCAGATGACACCAAGCTGGGTGTGAGTGTGGATCTGCTGGAGGGCAGGAGGGCTCTGCACAGGGCCCTGGACAGGCTGGATCCAGGGAACAAATCCAACAATGTCAGGTTGAACAAGTCCAAGGCCTGGGTCCTAAACTCTGGTCACAAAATCCTCTGCGGCGCTCAGGCTGGGGACAGAGTGGCTGGACAGCAGCCAGGCAGAAAGGGACCTGCAGGGACTGATGGACAGCAGGCTGGACATGAGGCAGCAGTGTGCCCAGGTGGCCAAGAAGGCCAATGGTTCCTGGACTGGATCGGGAACAGTGTGGCCAGCAGGAGCAGGGCAGGGATTCTTCCCCTGTGCTCGACACTGGTTGGGCAGCACCTCCAGTGCTGTGTCCAGTTCTGGGACCCCCAATTTAGGAAGGACCTGGAGGGGCTGGAGTGTGTCCAGAGAAGGGCAACAAGGCTGGTGAGGGGTCTGGAGCACAAGTGCTGTGAGGAGTGGCTGAGGGAGCTGGGGTTGTTTATCCTGGAGAAGAGGAGGCTCAGGGGAGACAAGGCAGTGTCAGGGCACAGGTTGGACTTCATGATGTCCAAGGTCTGTTCCAACCTTGCTGATTCTGGGATTCTCTGAAACCACCCTTGCAGCAGTTGCAGGATGAGCCCTGGGCCTCCTCTTCAGAAGGTGCAGCAGCCCAGGTCCCTCAGCTTCTCCTCACAGCCCCAAAGCCCATCCTGTCAGTCCTGCAGAGCCTCTGCAGCTCCTCCTCCTTGCCCACAACAGGGAGCCCCACAGCCAGACACAGCAGCCCAGATAGGCCCCCCTGGCCTGGGGTGCCTCTGGCAAGGGAGCAGCAGGAGGCACTGCAGGAGCCTGCAGACAATTCCTGAAGCACTTGGAGGATGATCCTGCTCCCCAAGGGACGTTCCCATGGTGCCAAGTGAGGAACTGAAATGGGGAGTGGGGCCAGAGAGGAAAGGGCAACCAGGGATGGGCTGTTTGCAGGGCAGGGAACAGAAGTTGGAGGGAGAAAGAAATTTGTAGCATGAAGAGTAAAAAAGTCAAGGTGAAGCAAAGGAAATGGTCAGGGCAGTTTGGGGGTGGCTCCCCTGGCTCTGAGCAACAACGTCTGCAGTGGCACAGCAAGCTCACAGCTCATGGAACAAACTTTCTGGCTCTGACTTCAGAGGCCACCACAAACCTGAGGAGTTTCCCTGCTGTGGCCCAGCCCTTCCTGGCCCCAGGGGCTGCTGGCATTTGTGCTCCCTCAGGTTCATCTCCCCACACCAACACCATGGGGGTGCTCAGGCCTGCTCTGGGCAGTGCAAACAGGGGCTCCTGAGGCAGTGCTGCCGTGTCTGTGCCTGCAAGGCTGCGGCAGCTGTGTCAGCTGGGGGAGAGGCCAGGGCTGCAGAGGGGGGATGTTGTTGGCAGGTGCATGAGGAGGCTGTGGGACGCTGGCCTGGGGTGTCCAGCGCAGTGGGGATGGATCAGGCCCTGCTCTGCTGCTCCTTGCCGTGTGCCCCAGGGCCCTTGCAGAGCCCCAGCCGTGCTGTTTGCCCCCAGCCTGCCCACAGCCAGCCTGGGGCTGCTGCCGGGGCTTTTCTCTGCTGAGCCTTGGCCTGGGCAATGTGTTCTGGAGAGAGCCTGGGCAAGGAGCCTGGAGCCCCCAGGCCCTGGGCTGAGGCCTCAGCGCTGCTGTGCCAGCAGTGCCCATGGGCTGTCCCTGCTGCAGCCCCGGCACTGCCACCCCCAGCCCTGTGCCCGGCCCCGAGAGCACTCAGGCCCTACAGCAACACCAGGGCCAGGAGGGCAGCGGGGCAGGGCCACGGCAGCAGCACTGGCAGCACCAAGTGCTGCTGCTGCTGCTGGGCACAGCTGCTGTGCCAGCACTGATCTGCCCCCAGCTCTGCACACAGACATTGCTGCTGCAGCTGCAGAGAAGGGAACCAAAGGGGCACCTCTGCAGAAAACTTGGCTGGGAGATCCTTGAGTTCCTTCAGAGCCACCAAGAGCACAGCCCCTCATTGACACAGTGTGTGGCCACAGGGAAGGTGGAGAGAAACAAATGAGAAATGGCACAAACCATGACATTTTTTTACAAGATTTTTTTAATTATAACAAAGAAAAAGAACCTCCAAAACGAAACCAACAATAAGTATCAAAGATGATTTTTATTACAAGTGATTTTAAGAAACTGGCCAGCAGTTTAATGTTCTTGACACCATCCAGTCATCAGCCTCCAGACTGCAGCCTTGAGCTCCTGGTTCCTCAGGCTGTAGATGAGGGGGTTCAGGGCTGGAGGCACCACCGAGTACAGCACTGACAAGGCCAGATCCAGGGATGGGGAGGACATGGAGGAGGGCTTCAGGTTGGCAAATGTGGCAGTGCTGAGGAACAGGGAGAGCACGGCCAGGTGAGGGAGGCAGGTGGAAAAGGCTTTGTGCCGTCCCTGCTCCGAGGGGATCCTCAGCACGGCCCTGAAGATCTGCACATAGGAGAAAACAATGAACACAAAACAGATAAATACCAAACAGGCACTAACACCAAGAAGCCCAAGTTTTCTGAGGTTGGAGTGTGAGCAGGAGAGCTTGAGAATCTGGGGGATTTCACAGAAGAACTGTCCCAGGGCATTGCCATGGCACAGGGGCAGGGAAAATGTATTGGCTGTGTGCAGCAGAGCGTAGAGAAAGGCACTGGCCCAGGCAGCTGCTGCCATGTGGGCACAAGCTCTGCTGCCCAGGAGGGTCCCGTAGTGCAGAGGTTTGCAGATGGACACGTAGCGGTCGTAGCACATGACGGTCAGGAGGGAAAACTCTGCTGAGATGAAAAACACAAACAGAAAAAGCTGTGTAGCACATCCTTTGTAGGAGATGTTCCTGGTGTCCCAGAGGGAATTGTGCATGGCTTTGGGGACAGTGGTGCAGATGGAGCCCAGGTCGGTGAGGGCCAGGTTGAGCAGGAAGAAGAACATGGGGCTGTGCAGGTGGTGGCCGCAGGCTACGGCGCTGATGATGAGGCCGTTGCCCAGGAGGGCAGCCAGGGAGATGCCCAGGAAGAGGCAGAAGTGCAGGAGCTGCAGCTGCCGCCTGTCTGCCAATGCCAGCAGGAGGAAGTGGCTGATGGAGCTGCTGTTGGACATCTGCTGTCTCTGGACATTCCAACCTGCAGAAGGAGGAAAGACAATGAAAACTGACAGAAGATTTCTCACAGAAAAGTCACAGCCCTTTCTCACAGACCCTCTCCTAACAGTAAACACCTCCCCCCTTTCTCAGGCTAGGAGATTTTCCTTTACCTTGGTTGCTGGAGCCCTGATTGCTGCTGGCCACTGTTGTGTGAGGAGCCAGACCTGGACCTGCAGGACACCTGGGAGTCAGCCCTGACCCCCAGTCAGTGCAGGGGAACAGTGAGGGCAGGGGCCAGTCCTGGTGTTTGAACTTGGACAAAGAATCTGCTCCTAAGGCACAGAAGTTGCCAGGGCAAAGGGATGGGGATTTCAGGAGGCAGAATGAGAGGTTCAGCTGCACCTGGGGAGAACAGAGAGTCCAGTGAGCAGGAGGATTGTCTGAGCCTTAATGCAGACTGAGGGGAGCTGCTCTCTCCCTCTCTCCTGTTCCCAGCTGCCCTGGTCTTGCACCTTTCTGAGCTCCACTCCCCTGTTACCCTGGAAAGGCAGGAGACACTGCTGAGAGCAGAGGGATCCCTGGCACACAAAGTGGCTCCTGCCTTTCCCAAAGCCAGGGAGAGTCAGCTCATTCCCAGCCTGCCAGCCTGCCCTGCCCAGAGCTCCCTGGGTAGAGAGAGCTGGGACACCCCATTGCTGTGCTCAGCCTGCACAGGAGCAGCCCAAGGGCTGGGCCTGAGCCTGCAGCTGGAACTGCCATTCCCAGAGAGCCCCTCAGCAATGCCAGCAGCACCTGGGCAAGGCAAGGAGAGAGAGAGCCAGGCCCTGAGGAAAAGCCTTTCCCTGCCCAGCCCTGCCCAGCCCCTGCCAGGCAGCAGCAGTGCAGGACAGTGGCCCTCAGGCCCTGGGCAGCAGGGAATGGGCACATGGCAGCAGAGATGCCCTTCATCTCTGGGGCTGCTCTGCCGGCCCAGGAGGGCACTGAGGGCCCCGAGCCCCCGGGCTGAGGGCTGTGCTGGCTGCCCGGGGACACAGGAGCTGTGCTGCTCAGGGCAGGCTCTGCCCTGCAGGGCAGGGCTGGCAGCTGCCACATCTCCCCTGCAGCAGCAGCAGGGCTGCCCTCAGCACTGCCTCCCTCCCTCCCTGCCCACGGCTCTGCTGCTGCAGCTGTCCCAGCCCGAGCTGTTCCTGTGGGCCCGGGCTCCTTCCCTGCCACAGCTGCCAGAGCCCAGCCCAGCCCCTGGGCCAGCTCTGCCCTGCAGCTGCTCGGGGCTGCAGGGATGAAAGAACAGCTCCCCCAGGCCTGGGCACCATGGAAAGGTGATGCTGCATGGATCTGGAGCCTGGCAAGGTGCGGGCACTTGCTGGGGTTCCCAGGAAAACTCAGTGGGACGGTTTAAGAGCCTCAGCCCCTGCTCTGCCCTGCACAGCTGAGTTTCCATTGCCACCAAGCTGAGCCAGGGAAAAGTGGGAGCACAGATTCAGGAAAGCAGAGACTCACGCAGGAAACTCCTGCTGTGAATGTGCTCATGAAAAGTCCCCTCAGAAATGACCTGGACATGAGCTGGAGCTCTGAGCAGCCCTGGCACACACAGCACCCTCTCCACAGCAGCAGCAGGACCTGCCCTGGCAGAAGTCACTCCTTGCACCCACTGCTCCCCTCCACCATCCATGGGGAGCTCCCAGGCAGGCTGAGAGCTGCCCCTGGCAGGTGGCAGATCCCCTGGCCTGGCCAAGAGCCCTCAGGGCTGCAGGAGCTGCTCTGCAGGACAGCCCTGGGCACCCCTGGCTGCAGCCCCAGCTTCAGCCCCTGCAGCCGTCCCTGGCAGCAGGAGCCGTCCTGCCCTGTCCCTCTGACGGTGCCCAGGGCAGCCCCGCCCTGGAGCACATCCTCCCCCAAAGCAGAAAGGGCAGCAGAGCCATCCTTACAGTCACCTCAGTCCTGTCATGGGTCAGCTTTAGGAGACCCCTGCAGCCACAGACTGACTGTGTCAGAAGCTGTGAAGATGTCTCCCTGAAGAAGCTCAGAATTTTGAAAAGTTGTGAAGATTTCTCCATGAATAATCTCAGAATTGTCCTTCCAGTTTCTTTAAGCCTCTGTCTGCTTCACTGCTCTCAGATACCTGCAGGGAGTGTGCCCTCAGCCCTGCTGGGCTAGGAAAGGAGCTGCTCCTCAGGAGAAATCTTTTTAAAGCTCTTCTTGATTGCCAGGATACTGGTGCAGCTCAGCAGCACAGACACAGCACAAGGACTTTAATTAACCTCATGGGGCTTTGGTGCTGTTTACATCAGACTCAGTCCCTCAGAGTGTGCTCAAGAAACTTCTCAAGAACTCCAAGTCAGATTCCAAGTCCAAAGTTTCTTTAACTTTTAATGGATCCCAGTGAGGGACAGGACTGAGAAAGTGTCCCCAGGTTCCAGGTAGAGCAGAACACTGCAGGCAGTGAGGACAGGTGGGGACAAGCAATGGAAAGGTGTCTCTGGTGCTGAGCAGACCTGGATGTGTTTCAGGAATGCAAAGGGCCAAGGCCTGAGCCCCGGCCCCTGGCAAGGCAGATCCTGTCCCTCCCTCCTTGCTCAGGGCTCTTCCCGGCCCACTGGGATGTGGGGATGTGCAATGCCAAGGGCAGCACCATGGGGCAGCCCCTGCCAGGCTGCTGAGCAGGGACAAGGAGGCCAGGAGGCCCCAGGCCTGCAAGGGTCACTTGTCCCCTCCTCCTGGCTCAGGCCCAGGGCCAGCAGCCGTGGCCAAAGTGCTGCAGGCCAAAGTTGGCTCTGTCAGGGCCTTGCAGCTGCTGCCCATCCCTGTGCCCTGTGCAGCCCAGGCTGTCCTACGGTGTCCATGCCCTGTGCCTCTGTCCCTGCAGGCTGTCGTCACCCCCGGCTGCCCCACCTGGCTGGGCCCTTCCTCTGCTGACAGCTCTGCGTCCTGCCTGCCTCTGCCTGGGCACACAGAGCCTTGGGCTGGATACCAAAAGGGTTCATTCCATTTTTACTGTGCCTGTGAACTTTGAGCACAGGAACAAGACATGCAGGGCCTGCTTTCCCAGCAAGGATGGTTGGGAGAGAAGAAGAAGACATCTGGCTCTAGAGTGCAGTGATAGAGAAAACAAGGAGTGAATCTGGAAACTTGGGCTGGGTTTTATGGAAATGGATAAAATGTAATATGCTTTCAGTGACTGTATATAAGCAATACACTTGTAGAATTACGCATCCACGTAAGGTTAGGAGTTATCCCATGGTGGACCTCAGGCCTGAATAAGTGATGCCCTATTAAACACCAAATTAGTGTTAAGGAGTCTTATTCTGATATTTTGGATGTTTGGTGACAGCAGAGGCTCACAAAACCAAGGAGTCAGCTGTCACACCTTGGAACCTCATGGAACAAAGGGTCCATTGTGATGCAGTAGAACCCCATGGAACCAAAGGTCCATTGTATCAGAGCAGGGCCTCATGGAACCAAGGAGACCATTGCTGGTGGCATGGAAGCTCATGGGATCATTGTGGAGGTGTGAGGCTGCATGGAACCAATGGTCCATTGTGACGTTGCCGAACCTTCTGGAACCAGGGTGATCATGGTCTGCTATGGAACCTCATGGAACAAAGGGTCCATGGTGACACTGGGGAACTCAGACCATTGTTGACAGTGCAAAAGCTCATGGAGCCAGAAGTCCATTGTGACAGAGCAAGGCCTCATGGAACCAAGGGTCCACTGTGGCTCTGTAGGGCTTCACAGAACCAAGGAGACCATTTGGACACTGTGGGGCCTCATGGAACCACCTGCCACTGTGACACAGCGGGGCCACATGGAGCCAAGGGGCCGTTGAGACACTGAGGAACCTCATGGAACCAAAGGTCCATTGTGACACTGTGGGGCCCTGTGGAACCAAGGGGACCACTGTGACACTGTGGTACTCCATGGAACAAAGGGGCCAGTCTGATTCTGCTTTGCCTCATGGAACCAAGGGGCCACTACCACACTGCTGGGCCTCGTCAAACCAAGGCAGCCTTGTGACACTGCAGGCCCCCTTGGATCCAAGGGTATATTGGGATACTGTGGGGCCTTGTGGAACAGTGGAGGCCATTGTGACCTTCAGAACTCACAGGAACCAAGGAGAGCTTTGTGATACTGCAGGGCCTCATGGACCCATGGAGAACATTATGACACATGGGGCCTCGTGGAACCAAAGCACCATTGTGGCACTACAGGGCCTCATGGAACCAAGGGCACAATAGTGACACTCTGGGGCTCCAAGGGACCAAGGGGGGAATCTTATAGTGCAGAACCAAGGAGACCATTGTGATACTATGGGACATCATGGAACCACAGGTCCATCGTGACACAGCATGGCCACATGCAACCACAGAGGCCATTTTACACTTGGAGGCCTTGTGGAACCAAAGGGCCATTGTGGCACTTTGCATCCCCATGGAACCAAGGAGTCCATTGTGACACTGTGAGGCCCTGTTGGAACAAAGGGCAGTTGTGGCACTGTGTGGCACCATTGAACCAAGGAGACAAATGTGACACTGCAGGGCCCCATGGAACTAAGCGTGCATGGAACAATGTGGTACACATGGAACCAAAGGTCCATTGTGACATTGAGGGGGCTCATGGGATCCTGGAGACCATTGTGATACTGCAGGGCCTCATTTAAGCAAGGATCAGTTGTGATACTGCAGTACCAAGGAGAACACTGTGACACTGAAGACCTCATGGAAGCAAGGCGGGACAATTGTGATGCTATAGGGTCCAATGGAAGCAAGGGGCCAGTGTGACACAGCTGGGCCTCATGCAGCCAAGGGCCCATTGTGATCCTGAGGAGCCCAAAAGAACCAAGGGATCAGTGTGACACTGCAGGACTATCTGGAATCATGGAGACCATTGTGACACTCTGAGGCCTCATGGAACCAAGGGGCCACCGTGTCATTGTGCAGCTCCATGGAACCAAGGAAACCATTTTGTCACTGCAAGGCCACATGGAAGCAAGGGAACATTGTGACACTATGGGAACCCATTAAAACAAGGGCCCAGTGTGACACAGAGGAGCCCTGTGGAACCAAGGATCCAATGTGACACCACCATTGTGACACTGTGGGACCCCATGGATCCAAGGGAACAGGTAACAGGTCTGGTTGGCTGGGCCTGACTGGCTCAACTGACCTCGGCATGTTGGGGGTCTCTTCTCACGTGCCCCTGAAACCCTGGGGCTCTGGGCTTTCCTTCCTATGGAAAAGAACCATCCCTCCTGCCCAGGCAGCCATGGCCAAAATTGGTACTTCTCCAAAATTCACTGTATGCAAGGGTTTCTCCCAGACTAAAGCTTCCAGGACAGACAGGCCTGGCTCACCTTGGCCTCTGGTGATCACCTCTGATCTGCCCTGGAAATCCTGGGGCTCTGGGCTTTCCTTCCTATGGGAAAGAACTGGCCTTCCCATGCAGGCACTCATGGCTGAAATTAGGATTCTGCCCCCAAAATTCCATATATCCAAGATACGGAATCCAAGATGTTTATTCCATTGCTCCCAGATGAAAGCTGCCAGGACAGACAGCTCTGGCTGGCCTTGGCCTCTGGTAGCTGCCGTTCATCAGCCCCTGAAACACTGGGGCTCTGTGCTTTCCTTCCTGTGGAGACCATGGTGACACTGCAGGGCCCCATGCAACCAAGGGGCCATTGTGACCCTGCAGGGTACCATGGATCCCAGGGACCATTGTGACACTGTGGGGCGTCATGGAACCAAACGGCCATTGTGACAGCTCAGAAGCAACAAGAACATTGTGACACTATAAGGCCTCTTGGAACCAAGGGGAGATGGAATAGGTCTGGCTGGTTTGGCCTCCCAGGGGCCACCTGACAGGTCCAGCTGATCTTGGAATGCTGAGGGTTGCCTCTTATCAGCCCCTGGAGAACTGAAGGGCTCTGTGCTTTCCTTCCTATGGAAAAGAATCATCCATCTTTCCAGGTGCCCATGGCCAAAATTGATACTCCCCCTGAAAAATTCCCTTTATGCAAGGGTTCTCCCAGACAAAGCTGCCAAGACAGAGAGCTCAGGCTGGCCTTGGCCTCTGGTGGTCACCTCTCATCTCAAGGAAGCCCTGAAGAAAGAATATAAACAGGCTGGGCCACTGGAACATCAATGAGTCTCTCATCCTCTGAAAAACTCAGATGCTCTTCTGATCATATGTGTCCTTTTTATCTCATTGTATATTATGCATGATACACTACTTTCACTTAAAAATATTCTTCTTTTCACTCTGTCAGTGTTGTCTGACACAAAACACCTCCTCTACATATTGTGGTCAGATAGGGCCGCCGTCCGCAAGATTTCGTGGTGTACGGGAAGGTAGGGTCCCTTCCTCTCCGACGTTGATAACCAATAGCGTTGTAACCCGCGGCTTCGCTGCGCTGACGTAAGCGCACCGAGGTTATATAAAGGAGCGCACGCAAGAAATAAACGCATTTCACCGTCCACTATACTAGTGTTGCGAGTGACTTGCCCGAACGGTCTGTACGTTAACCGTCGTGTCCCTTCCAAACCGGGTCGCCGCTGCCTCGCGCAGAGGCAACACAGTGGTGCCGAAAACCCAGGACCGCTCCCCGACACTCGGGTTCGAGCGGCCAGGACGTTGGGAATCGCGCCGGATGGAGAGGGACAGCTGGAGCGGCGGGACCGACTCCAGCGAGGAGGACGCTCCCGTACCGCTGAGATGGACGCCCTCAGCAAAGCAGTTTTGGAACTGCATAGGCAGTGGGGGATCGACTGTAAAATTAAGGATTTTGAATGCGTGATCATGCGGTTGTTAAAATTAGGTGTGATCGACCGTCCTGTGGACATTCTGCACTCAGAGTGCTGGGACAGGTACACCAAGGTACTCGCAAATGACGTTATGGCTTCGGGGTCTAGCAAAAGCCTCAAAAGCTGGGGAAGAGTCACGCAGGCGCTGCAAAAAGCGCTGCTAGAGCAAGAGACATGGAAAGCGGCTCAGAGTTGTTTAAAAATAACCCCGGAAGTGGGGGTCGGAGCCACCACCCAGATGGCGTTTAGTGACTGCCCTGCAGACCCTGACCCACGATCTAATAACAGAGACTGCTCCCAATTAGCTCAGTCCCCCAGTCCCACTCCTAAATTAACCGAAGTATAGAGCCAACAGCGAGAGGGTGGTAACATTAGCGAGCTCAAAAGCAATTTTAACAGTGCAGATCCCGGCGAAGTCTGGGAACGACCACCACCTTATGTGGCACAAAATGGCGCCGAACAAGAAAAAGAAGGGCAGAGCAAAGAGCTGCTTCCCGCCACAGACAGGCGCAGAAGGGAGCTCAAGGAGAAGTGGGAGGAGACCCCGAGCAGTGAGGGGGAGGAGAGCTCAGAGCCCAATCAGGGAGCGCGCCCCAAGAAGTTCCCTTATAAGGAACAAAGGTCCCCAGAAGGGAGGCGGAGACGGGGAGGGGAGAAACCCGCCCATGAGAAAGAAAGAAGGCGGAGTCCAGCTTGAAAGCACTGCAAGCCAGAAACCTCTCGTCATTTGACTTTCTCCTCTGAGTCAGACGAGTTGGATGATGACTATAGCTATCTGCAATACCCCGATTACTACCCCCCATGACTCCTGTGGGGCACAGGGCGGCAGAAAACACACCGCTACTCATCCAGCTCAGATCCTGACTCAGATAAAGAGAGAATGCCAGCCCCTCTCACCAAGCTTACCAGTCCATTCACATCGCGTGCAGTCAAGCAAAGCTCACAAAAATCCATGCCACTCACAGACTGGAAAGAAATGCAAATGGCATGCACAGACCTAACTACGTCTGCAATATGAGCATTCCCAGTTAGGAGAGCAAACAATAACTTGCCAACTTATTCCCCTGTCAACCATAAAGACGTGCAAGCAGTTGTAAAAGCCATTGCTGAAAAGGGAATAAATTCTGCGATGGTCTCCACCATGATCGATGGCATTTTTGGCAATGATGACATGCTACCTTTTGATATTAAGCAGACATGCCGAATGATTTTTGACAGTGTAGGAATGATCATGTTCAAGCAGGAATGGGAGGACAATTGCTTAAACATGCTCGCCAAAGCCACTGGCGATCAGCATCCGCTGCGCAACTCTAGCCTGCAAAGACTGTTAGGCAAAGACCCGCAAATGGTCAGCCTGCAAGCGCAAGCCCAAGGTCTGCGAGGCTCAGAAGTCGCGGCCACAACTCGTGCTGCCAGAGAAGCTATTCGCGCTGCCTGCAGAATCGTCGCCAAGCCAGCCCCATGGTCTACCATCAAGCAGAATGAAAGTGAAAGCTTTACACAATTCGTGGACCATCTCCAAGCGGCAGTAGATGCCTCTGACTTGCCGGTAGAAGCAAAAGGGCCGGTCGTAGCAGGTTGCTTGCGACAGCAATGCAATCAGGCCACCAAAGAAATCCTGCGCTCAGTGCCACCAGGCGCCAGTATCATGGCAATGATCAAACATGTCGCGAGAGAATAAAATCTAGCTCCAGTCCAAGCTGCAGTAGATGCCACCTTAGCCCCAGTCCCAGCTGCAGTCAGTGCTGCCGTGGCCAAAGTAATGGCTGTCCAAAACTACCACAGTCAACCAGCTCCACCGGGACCTCCACCTCAAGGGAAGCCGAGGGGACCATGCTGGGCTTGCGGCAAGGGGGGACACATCGCCAGAGAGTGCAGGTCCAGAATGCAGGGAAACGGACAAGGGAGGAGGCAGACGGGCCGCATGCAGCCTTCTCCCAGTTGGGACACCCAGTGGCCCAGCCATGCGAACCCCGCATGGAGCAACCAGCGTTCAAACCCGCTACCTTCCTGAGAAGCCACCAACTTCATGGCCCAGCCTTGGCCCCTGCAGCAGGTGTTCCCGGTGTTCCCCCAGCCGATGGCCCAGCCAGGCTCGATCACATCCGAGCCCCCGAAAGACAATTTAGAAGACCAAGCCCTCAAGTGGCCCTGGCAATACGATGCAACAGCAGCAAACCCCCAGTAGCTTGGGGAATTTGCTGAGAATGCATCTACGGCTCCAACATAGGTCCCTGGGATATTATCCCACGTCGTGCCCGAGAAGACGTCGCCACTAGCCTTCTCTTTCTGATCGACACCGGCGCGGATGTAACAGTCTTCCCACAAGATTTCTGGCCCTCAAACTGGAAGTTAGAAGATGCCTCCAATGTGAGCGGGGTAGGAGGAGTTTCTGCCGCAAAAAAGAGTGTAAATCTAATATCAATAATCGTATATGATGAAGCAGGACAGAAGTTTGAAGGAGAAGTTCGACTTCATGCCTATGTTCTCCCAGACCCCCGACAGCCACCTCTGCTCGGATGAGATGCCTTATCCCAGCTCAATGTCAGAGTGAAAAATTTACCCTAAGGGCCACTGCAGCATACCCATCACCCCCAATTTGGCTAACATGGAAATCATCATGATAGTATAGGGTTAAAATGATTTTTGTATAACTGCAAGTGGGTAGCTAAAGGGGGGTGGTGGTTAGGAAAGGTAACGGTTGGGAAGGGAAAGGCCCGGGTTTGCTGGTTAACCGGGCTTTGAGAATAGAACGTTAGCTTTGCTATAGTTGCTGTAGCTAAGGCCTTTGTTTTAACTAAATCAAGTATGACTTTGTTTGGGGAATCGAATATGATTACTGTTTGGCTAAATTACAAGAAATTTGCTTAGGAACAATTCGGGGCAACCAATCGATATGTAGCTGTGTGGCTGAGGGGTATAAAAATGTGTGTGTTGTTAGTTACTGTCGGAGTCAGATTTGGGTCTGTATGTGTACCCCGGCTCCCGGAGCTCCTCAATAAAAGCACCTGCATATAATCATTCCGTGATTATGTGTTTCCGACGCTAACATTTTGGCGACCCAGATGGGACCTTGTGAGCGTTGCTGAGGACCACGCGACACGATCACGCTCCAGCCGGCACCGAGGGATTCTCGGGGAGCCCATCGCGCTGCGACCCCCCGCCGCTCACAACGTTCCCTGGAAGGTAAGGTGCTTTTACTCGGGTAAATCGTATGGGTGCCTGCCAGTAAGACGCGGTGAAAGCTACGCTTGGTTGGGCTAAGGAATTCCTGGTGTAAGCCTAGGCGCCGCCCGTTAGTCAATGCGAAAGCGTTGCAGGTTCGGCATTGGAGGAAAAAACGTAGTTTTATTATGGAGAAGCTAAAAGGATTAAAAGGGGTTTTGGGCGGCAATGCCCCCATACCGGGTGCTTCTCCTTTGGGTTGTTTGTTGGCACATTGGAAAGAGGGGAATTTTGGTCAAGAGTTACGGAAGGATAAGTTGATTGATTATTGTAATGTATGGTGGCCGAAATATGTTTTGCAGAATGGGAAAACGTGGCCGGAAAACGGGTCTTTGCAATCTGATATGATTTCACAGCTTATGTCGTTTTGCAAACAAGAAGGGAAACTAGATGAAGTGCCATATATTGATTTGTTTTTTTTTATTTGCAAGGGAAGCCAGTTTGGCTGGCAGAGTGTGGTTTAAAGGCATTGATGCTTGAAGATAAGCATTGTTTGGCTTGCGTCCAGAATAAGCGCTGTGTAGAACATTTAGCTTTTGGGAGGGGGGTTGACGATTTGGATAGTGATTTATTAGTGGGACCCACCGCCTCTGCCAATACCCCCTCGGCATCGGGTTCCACTCCATTTGCTCTCACCCCACCGGACTCTCTTACCCCTCCCTCTCGTACCCCTGTCCGGAGTTCTGTTCTGCACGGTTCTAGTTTACCAGATTCTCTCGCCCCTCCTCCCTCTCATACCCCTGCCCAATATATTTTTCCTTCACCTTTGTCTGCTCAGGGAAATTTCCCCTTTTCACCTAGGTTTGCTCAAGAAAATAGCTCTGTGTCTGTTCAGGGCTATCCTCCTCCCCCGCCAACGCCTGCTCAGAGATTTATTCCTCCACCGACACCTGCTCAGGGGTACCCTCCTCTCCCACCTACGCCTTCACCGGCTCCTGTCCCCTCTGTTGCCCTATACCCTCCTTTGCTGGAATCTCCCACTGTTTCTTTCTCGGGTGGCAATCAGGATTTGATTGTGGAACAGGGACGGAATGGAGGGGGGTACAGAGAGGACAGGGCAGAAAGTAGCGGCAGTGAGGATGATAAATCAGATGCTCCAATAGCCCACCGTACACGAGGACGGTTGGCCTCAGCCTGGCCCCAGGCAAGGAAAGGAATATTGAAATCAGGCAAACAGAAGAAAACTATTATTGCACCGTTGAGGCAGGGAGTGGGAGCTGAGGGACCGGTTTTTGTAAAGGTACCTTTTTCACCTGCTGATTTGATTATATAGAAACAGTCAGCTGGATCGTATAGAGATAATCCAGATAGGGTTGCTCGTGTAGTTAGGATGATAATGAAAACTCAGAATCCTGATTGGGAAGATATTCAGGTGATTTTAGATACCTTGATGGGTGAAACAGAAAGGGGACCAAGATTGGGTTTGAATCAGTGTGTATATTGCAAGTAGAAGGAGCAGCAAAAAAAAAAAAAAAAAAAAAAAAAAAAAAAAAAAAAGAGGGAAAAAAAAAAAAGAAAAAAGAAAAAATAAAGTGTTCAAACCAGTTTTACCAAGGCAATTAGTTTCAGCAAGGAGACTCTATCAAGGTGATGATGTTATATGCTGGATAAAAAGAATCCACGTGCTGGGAACCTTTGGTAACTTTACAGTTAAGACGTAAGGGAGTGAAGTTTTTGATTGACACTAGAGCAACGCATTTGATATTAAACTATGTAGAGGGACAAACTGGAAATAAGTCAGCTGTAATTATTGGAGCCACAGGGAAGGAGGAAGTACGGCCATTCTTGCAACCCCTGGATTTAAGTTTTGGGAATAAAGTTTTAACACATGAATTTTTATATATGCCTGGGTGTCCAACTCCGCTTTTAGGGCGTGATTTATTGGCAGCACTAGAGGCGGAAATTACTTTTGAGAATGGTGAACTTGTAATGAGAGTACCTGAGTCCAAAACAGGAAAGATTTTAATGATAAAAGAAAAACCAATTTCTAATATTCCCAAGGAGGTGGAAGATGCAGTAATCCCCTTTGTGTGGGAGACAGATATACCTGGAAAATCTAAATCAGCACAACCAATACATGTGGAATTGAAAGAGGGAGCCAAGGTGGTAAGGATTAAACAGTATCCTATAAAACCAGAAGCACGACAGGGAATAGCTAAAACCATTGATAAATTTTTAAGGTATCAAATTTTACAGGAATGTGAATCAGAATATAATACTCCAATATTCCCGGTGAAGAAACCTAATGGTGAGTATAGACTTGTACAGGATTCAAGGGGTATAAATGAAATAACCAAAGACATTCACCCAGTGGTTGCCAATCCCTATACATTGTTAGCATCCATAAAGGAGATATATAAGTGGTTTACTGTAATTGATTTAAAAGATGCTTTCTTTTGCATACCCCTTGACCAAGAGAGTAAGAAACTATTTGCCTTTGAGTGGGAACATCCAGAAAATGGAAGAAAGACCCAGCTCACCTGGACGAGGTTACCCATGGGGTTCAAGAACTCCCCCACCCTATTTGGAAATCAACTGGCAAAGGAGCTGGAAATCTGGACCAAGGGAGGACAGGTACCAAGAGATCAATACCTTTTGTTGCAGTATGTTGATGATATACTAATAGCGACAGAAGAAAAGACAACGTGCGTAAAGGTAACAATCGAAATTTTAAATTCACTGGGAATGGGAGGATATAAAGTGTCTAGAGAAAAGGCACAAATTGCCCAACAGACTGTGATTTATCTGGGATGTGAAATCTCACAAGGACAAAGAAAACTAGGTACTAACCGTATCCAAGCTATCTGTGCTATTCCAGAACCCCAGAATTCACACAAGCTGCGAGTCTTCCTCGGAATGACCGGGTGGTGCCGCCTGTGGATTATGGACTATGGACTGATTGCAAAGCCTTTGTATGAGGCCCAGAAGACGCAGCCGTTCACCTGGGGCAAACCACAGAAAGAGGCCTTCCTGAAACTGAAAGAAGCTCTGATGACTGCTCCAGCGTTGGGGTTACCTGATTTGTCTAAAGACTTTCAGCTGTACGTGCATGAGAGGCAGCGACTGGCATTGGGAGTCCTGACCCAAAGATTGGGAAGTTGGAAAAGGCCGGTGGGCTACTTTTCCAAACAACTCGACAACGTAAGTGCCGGGTGGCCCTCATGCCTGCGAGCAGTCGCAGCTACTGTACTGCTGATACAAGAGGCCAGGAAGCTCACGATGGGAAGACACATGGATGTTTATGTGCCACACATGGTAACCACTGTTTTGGAGCAAAAGGGGGGCCACTAGCTCTCTCCCAGCCGGATGATGAAATTCCAGGTAACCCTAACTGAGCAGGATGATGTGGCATTAAAGACAACTAACCTTTTGAATCCAGCTTCGTTTTTAGGTACTACAGCTGAGGAAGGTCTACTAGAACACGACTGTGTGGAAGTAATTGAATACACCTATGCAGCAAGAGCAGACCTGAAAGATGTCCCTTTGGAGCAACCAGAATAGGAACTTTTCACAGATGGAAGCAGCTTCGTAGAGAAGGGAATCAGATACGCCGGATATGCGGTAACCACAATTGACACCATAGTGGAGGCAAAAGCATTACCACCAAACACATCTGCCCAGAGGGCAGAACTGGTAGCATTAACCAGGGCACTAGAGCTGAGTGAGGGAAAAGTAGTAAACATATGGACTGACTCGAAATATGCCTTTGGAATAGTGCATGTGCATGGAGCACTGTGGAAGGAAAGAGGACTGTTATCCTCCCAAGGTATACATATTAAACATCAAGATGTAGTCCTGCAACTGATCAATGCGGTACAAAAACCGGAACAAGTAGCAATTATGCATTGCAAAGCACATCAATTAGGCAACTCCAAAATTTGTGAAGGAAATCGAAGAGCCGACTGGGCAGCCCGCCAAGTGGCGCGAAAGGTGCAGACAGCAATGGCATTGATACCGTCAAAATTTAATGTTTCTCAATTTAATTTGCCTCCTCAGCCAAAGTATACCACTGAAGATGACAGGCTGGCACATCTGAAGGCACAGAAGAATACGGAAGGGTGGTATGTAACCGCACAAGGGCAAATAGTGGTACCTCCTTTGGTAATGAGAGAAATTTTACAAGTAAAACATAATGAGTGTCACTGGGGTGCAGAGGCATTGGTAAAATGGCTAAAACGATACTTAGTCTCAGTACGGATGCAAACAATGGCCACGTCAATAATGTCCAAGTGTGAAATTTGTTTGAAAAATAACCCAGTAGCTAGACGGCATGCACAGATGGGTAAAATTCGAATAGGAGTAGAACCAGGAGACTATTGGCAAGTAGATTTTGTGGAACTGCCAAGAACTCGGGGATATAAATATTTGTTAGTAAGGGTTGACACCTTTTCCGGATGGCCAAAAGCCCTTCCCTGTCGCACAAACCAGGCAAAAGAAACAGTTAAGTGGTTGTTACAAGAGATTATTCCCAGATTTGGGGTACCCCTAGGAATAGATAATCAGATAGAGGTCCGCATTTTGTAGCTATAGTGGTACGGGAAGTGAGCAAATTGTTAGGGATATCCTGGGATCTTCACACACCATGGAGACCTCAGTCAAGTGGACAAGTAGAAAGGATGAACCAGACACTAAAGGGACAGATTAGCAAAATGTGTCAGGAAGCCAAATTGCAGTGGCCACAGGCTTTACCAATAGCATTGTTAAGAATTCAGATAAAGCCTCGCAGCGGGATGTCAGTTAGTCCTTATGAGATATTGTATGGGAAACCATATGAATCTCCTGACCCCAATCCGAATGTACATGTAACAGGGAAACAAGATGTGTATAATTATGTTCTGTCTCTCGGGAAAACTCTAGCTCAGCTCCGAAGTGTCCTCGTGTGGAACAGACCACTGAGTCTTGAGAATCCAGTCCACGATATCGAACCAGGAGACGAAGTGTACATTAGAACCTAGAACGAAGAACCACTGAAGGAAAGGTGGACTGGTCCCCATCAAGTACTGCTAACCACCTTTACGGCAGTCAAGGTGGCCAGAGTTGAACCCTAGATACACTACACGCGAGTGAAGAAGACTCATCGTGGAGCTCAATCGTGGGATGTGGAAACTGTGGGGCCAACCAAACTGAGGATAAAACGTTTGTAATTGTTCTAAATGGTATCAGTAATTGTGCTCATGCTCATTTTGTGGGTGGTAATATTCCTGTGGATACTAACATCACCAGTAGGGATTGCTCTTGCTTTGGGACATGGAATGCAGAAAGGTTAGCCAATCACTCTTCATTCTAGAATGAAGAGAGAGGCACGAACAGTGACACAAGTAATAGAAGTTTCTAATGCAATTCGAGCTGAAAATGTGATGATTGAATTAGTCAAGGATTTTGCCCGAATGCAAAACACCAGTAAAATAACAGCCTGTCTGCCTATACCAAAGGCAGCAGGAGACCCAATAAGTTGGGGAATTATAACGTCAAAATTACCCAAATTACAAGAGAATAAAACAATTGACTGTAGACAAGTACCAGAGTCTAGGCACGTAATTAGAGAGACTTGGACGGTGATAGGGGAATGGAAGAAGCCCTTGAAGAAATCAGATTGTATTATGAGTCATGGAAAGCTAGGCGAAATCATAGAATGGTGGGTTAAGGATCAAGACCTTGCAAAATGGGAATGTATTTTGCCACACTATAAAAAGGTTAGAGAAAATACTACGGAGACCACTCTTGTATGGAAGTGTGAAGAGAAGGATTGGAAAGGTCAGTTAGAACCCTGGGACAGCGCCTGGTCAATGAGTATTCTTCAGAAGTTCCAATATATGTCAACTACCCCTTGGTGCATTAAATGGGAAGGCCTTGAGAATGAAACAGATCCGTCAGTAGTGAACACTGCCACCAGTAGTAGAATGGAGGCAGATAAAGTGAGTTAGTGGGCCTGCAACAAAACTTATAATTGCACTTCTGACGACATGGAAATAAAACAAATGACACCCTTGGCAGTGGCTTTGCAAATTAGTTGTGCTTGTAGGAGAATTAAACACAATCAAGGTAAGATAAGCTATAAAGTAATAATAGGGTGTGAGAAGAGTGAGATTCGGAGTCCAAGACAATTTGTTTGGGCAGCAAGTGATGGTACCTGGACAACACATTTGCCTGTAGACGGGAAGGTAAAAGAAATCACTTTGGGCCTCCCCACACTATGTCCAATTTGGAAAAGGTCCCCATTCAATGGAAGCCGAGAGCTTTTGCAGATAAGGGCAAAACGGGATGTTCAAAATGAGGAAAATCAGGATGACACCTGGCAAGAGCCTGCTAGTGGAGTAAAATTTGGGTGGGCTTTAGAGTCTTTGTTTAGTCCTGTTGCAAGCTACCGGAATAGAGACATGTTGTACAGACTCACAAGGCAGGTAGATAGATTAGCAAGGGTTACACGGAAAGGATTTAAAGAACTAAACGTACAATTACAGGCCACCACAAAAATAACCCTACAAAACCGATTGGCTTTGGACATGTTACTCCTGAAAGAACATGGAGTATGTGGATTTCTAAAAAGACAAATTGACCATTGCTGCGTCCACATCCCAAATGTAACAGTAGATGTAGAATATGACATCAGTCAGCTGAAGCAAATAGAGCATGAGGCACAGGAAGAGCAAAAGGATCTAGCAACCAGCTGGTTAGATAAAATTTTTAAAAGGCTAGGATGAAATGTAAGTTCATGGGTGAAATCTATTCTTGAGAGCTTGGTGACTTTGTTAATCATGTTTTTAGCAATTTGGTTAGTTTACAGAATTTTAAGGGGAGAGATACTAAAAAGGACATCCTGGAACAGAACCATAATGAAGGCCTTGACACGAGAAAAGACTACACATCCAGCACCTCCGGTCCGTGATGACACCCCTGATGGAGCCCAGGACAACCACGGATTTGAAGATGAACATCCAGTGTAGACTTTGAAGCCGAATGGACTGTATCCAGTGAAAGCATTTACACTTCGTTTATTAAAGTGAAATACTTTCAAAGGGGGGAATGATAGTATAGGGTTAAAATGATTTTTGTATAACTGCAAGTGGGTAGCTAAAGGGGGGTGGTGGTTAGGAAAGGTAACGGTTGGGAAGGGAAAGGCCCGGGTTTGCTGGTTAACCGGGCTTTGAGAATAGAACGTTAGCTTTGCTATAGTTGCTGTAGCTAAGGCCTTTGTTTAACTAAATCAAGTATGACTTTGTTTGGGGAATCGAATATGATTACTGTTTGGCTAAATTACAAGAAATTTGCTTAGGAACAATTCGGGGCAACCAATCGATATGTAGCTGTGTGGCTGAGGGGTATAAAAATGTGTGTGTTGTTAGTTACTGTCGGAGTCAGATTTGGGTCTGTATGTGTACCCCGGCTCCCGGAGCTCCTCAATAAAAGCACCTGCATATAATCATTCCGTGATTATGTGTTTCCGACGCTAACAATCAGACCCAATGTGGGTAGAGCAGTGGCCCATCCCTGAGCCTCGAATGTCAATCCTTCTTCAACTACTCCAGCGAGAATTAGAAAAAGGCCACGTCGAACCATCTACCTCCCCATGGAACACCCCTGTGTTTGTAATACCAAAACGCAGCGGAGAAGGCTTTCGTCTGCTCCACGACTTGCGCGCCGTCAACAAAAAGATTCAACCCATGGGCCCAGTGCAAACACGACTCCCAGGTATCTCCTTTATTCCAACAGACCAACCATGTGCAGTACTTGATATCAAAGACTGTTTTTTCTCCATCCCTTTACATGATCAAGACAAAGAGCAATTTGCCTTCTCTGTGGTATTCCCTAATGCTCAACAGCCCAACCTGTGGTTTCATTGGAAAGTTTTGCCTCAGGGAATGGTAAACTCTCCTACCACTGTCAGATCATTGTAAGCCGAGCCCTAGCTCCCGTTCGGTCGGCGAACCCAGAAGCCACCGTCATCCAATACATGGATGACATCCTCGCTGTTGCTCCCAAGCCAAACCAGGTAGACACCCTTGTGTCAACAATCTCTGAAGCCTTAAAAGCCAGCAGTTTTGAAATAGCAGAAGCAAAAATAAAAAGAGGTCCATCTGTGACGTTCTTGGGTGTAAAAATCGACAGATCCTACGTGACACCTCCGAAAATCAAGATTCACCGCAACATCAGCACGCTTCACGACGCTCAGCAGTTAGTCGGATCTTTGCAGTGGCTGCACAATGTTATCCTCATTCCACCAGAAGTGATGTCCCCGCTGCACGACCTCCTCAAAGGGAAACACCCATGGGAACAAAAAACCCTCTCAGATCAAGCTGCCCGCTCTCTTGACTTTATCAAACAACAGCTATCCACAGCAGTCCTCTTCCGGTGGAATCCAAGTCTATCACTAGATTTGTACGTGCACTTTACCAAAGAAGGGGGAATAGGAGCGCTAGCACAAGGACCTCTGGACACAGCCAAGCCGATATAGTGGATAGTCCTTAGAAGAGCATCACACGCCTTTATCCCAGGAGTGGAATGTCTCGGAGACCTAATCATGAAAGGAAGGAAGCTCGCTCTGAATCACCTAGGTCTCGAGCCTGAGAAAATATACCTGCCATTCCGAAAGCAGATCCCAGCATCATCAGTGGCAATCTCAGAACACCTTGCTTTAGCCCTTTTCGGCTTTGCAGGAGAGCTCTGCTATGCAACAAAACCCCCATGGACCTGACTGCTAACTATGGTGGACATCGACCTCCACAGAAAGTCGAAGACCGACCTCAGCCAGGACAAACTGTGTTCACTGACGCGTCCTCACCCACCTTTACCGCAGCCGTCGTATGGCAAGCTCAGGAACAATGGCAGTGTGTAAAAATGACAGATAAGTCACTGTCAGTGCAGCTACTAGAAGCCGCTGCCGTCGTGTTAGCATGTGGACTGTTTCAATCAGAACACCTCAATATCGTCACAGACTCCATGTTTGTCGCAAAACTCTGCCAAGCGATGTCAGGTCCAGGCATTTCAATGTCTCCAGCAGCTATCATGATTGAAGAAGCGCTTTTATCACGACAAGGCACAGTATCTGTCATACATACTAACAGTCACAACCCCGTCAAAGGGTTTTTCCAAATCGGCAATGATAAGGCTGATGCTGCAGCAAAAGGATTATGGACCTTGCAAGAGGTGAGACAACTGCACGAATCCCTTCATGTCGGAGCCAAAGCGCTTGTCAAAAAATGCAATATCTCAATATCAGATGCCAGACACATAGTGGCCACCTGTCCACATTGTCAGAAAGCCCCTCTATGGTCTAGCGGAGTCAACCCCAGAGGCCTCAAGGCCTCAGAAATCTGGCAAACAGACTTTACCCTCTGCCAACTGCTGAAGCCCAGAGCTTGGCTGGCTGTGACCGTCGACACTTACAGCGGCATGATTGTCGCGACCGCACATGCCAAAGCGAACTCCAAAGCAACAATCCAACATTGGTTAACAGCCATGGCATGGCTTGGCATTCCCAAGCAAATTAAGACAGACAATGGGACAAATTTTACTTCTAAGTCAGTAGAAGAGTTCGCCACCAAATGGGACATTACTCTAAAGCAAGGCATCCCGTATAACAGCACGGGGCAAGCCATAGTAGAAAGAGCAAATCAAACTCTGAAGTCCAAGCTAGAGACCCTAGCCAAAGCAGAAGGGTTCACCAACAGCATCCCCCCAGCAGAACAACCCTGCCTGCTAGCTACTGCCATGCTAGCATTAAATCAGTTCCCCAGGGGAGACCAAGCGCAAGCCCCTCCCAAAAACACTGGGTCACAGAAGCTGCAAAACAAGGCCCACCAGTCAGCATTAAAATGAAATAGGAGAGTGGGAGAGGGGGTGGAAATTAGTTGTGACAGGTCGAGGGTATGCAGCAGTTGAAAAGGACGGTCTCATCAAATGGTGTCCCTTAAAATCAATAAAGCCTGTGTTATGCAGCCCAACTAATGAAACCTCGGAGTTTCTTTTGACAGGTCTGTCGCCGTGACCACTCCTGCCGGTCTCGCTCCTCACCACTGATCTGGACTCCACACCATCCGTCCATCTATGTTCTCTTGTTCCTAAGCCTGCTCGCCAGCGAGGTGAACCAAATGAACACCCCTATCACCATGCTTTTGGAGCTTTTGCAACCCAAAGACGGTAGGGTGATCGTGAAAACACTCTCTAATGCTCCTAGCTTTATTGTTCATCTTAGTGACATATTTAGCTTTGATGGCATAGGACTTGACTCCCAAGGGACGCCTGCTTCCTATGTCAGCTGGGGAACATACTGGTGCCCCAGCGTCAACCCAGGTCAAAGCCATTGCATTCATGCCGATATGAGTACTGTAAGCACTGGGGATGTGAAACCATCGTAACCAGTGACCTATGGGTCCCGTCAAAGAAAGATAACTTCCTAGAGGTGAGTTACTGGCCAAAGAACTGCAAAAGAGCTGTGTTCAGCACAAACGGGCAAATTAGTGCTGTTAAAGGAACCTGTTCCCACCTAAATGTAACAGTTCTGCATCCCGAGACCCTATCTGGTCTCTTGGGCGGAAGTGGTCAGTATATATCTACCGCTGGGGAACAAAACCAAGCATGATGATCGCCCAAATTATCAGAGCTCCAACACAACACCGCACCGCTTTCGGGCCCAACCAAATTGTAGTCCAACAAAACAACCACCATAACTATGCTCCCACCACCTGACCTTACCACTGTCACGCCAATGTTTCATAGTGCATTCGAACTAACCTCGCACGCTCTTTTTTATCGTATGCTGAGAGCTGCATTTTCATCACTAAATGCGACAAAACCAGACCTCACCAATTCCTGTTGGCTTTGCTATGACACCTACCACCCTTTTATGAAGGAGTAGCCCTTAATGCTATGTTCAGCTACTCCAATGACAACAACCCCAAACAATGCCTGTGGGACACCCACAGGAAAGGAATCACGCTGGAACAAATTTCTGGGAAAGGAGTCTGTATAGGTAGCAGACAACTAATACAGCGCCACAAGGAAATCTGTAGCACATCTGTCACTTTAGATAAATCCCAGTCTTGGGTAGTCCCAGTGGCCCCAGGACGTGGGCTTGCAAATCCACAGGTATCACCCCATGTGTTTCCATCAAACATTTCAAGGAAGCTAACGATTTCTGTGTCCAAGTTGTTGTCATCCCCAGGATCCTGTACTATTCTGATGATGAGATGCTCCTTCGCCTTGAAACTGACTCTCCATGCCAGAAACGAGAACTGTTCACTGCAATCAGCCTCGCAGTCCTTTTAGGCCTAGGAGCAACAGGTGCAGCAACAGGTGTTTCCGCACTGGTAACACAAAACCAAGGCCTGAGCCAGCTGCAAACGACCGTTGACGAAGATCTACTTAGGATCCAAAAGTCTATTTCTGACCTAGAGCGTTCTCTTAACTCTCCCGCAGAGAAGTAGTGCTGCAAAACAGGCGTGGACTAGATCTCCTGTTTCTGCGTCAAGGAGGTCTATGCGCCGCACTCAACGAAAAGTGCTGCTTTTACGCCAATTATTCAGGACCAATTAGACAGTCCATGGCAGAGCTCCAGCAACGGCTTGAGCAATGTAGCAAACAGCACTCCCCACAGAACTGGTTTAATTCCCTGTTCAGCCAATCTCCCTGGATTGCTACTCTCATATCCGCTTTAGCAGGACCAGTTGTTGTTATGCTTGTGCTTATATTTGGTCCTTGTCTTCTTAATAAGTTAACTCAATTTGTTAAAGCTCGCTTGAGCACAGTTAATATTATGTTTTTAGAACAAAAACAATTGACTTAACTGCTTAACAAATTTGTACCTTTATTACTAACCTGCATTTATCAGTTGTTACTAACACAGGGTTTATTCAGTTGTAAAACCTTTGTTCATGGAGAGGGGGAAATGTGGTCAGACAGGGACGCCATCCGCAAGATTTCGCGGTGTATGGGAAGGTAGGGTCCCTTCCTCTCCGACGTTGATAACCAATAGCGTTGTAACCCGCGGCTTCGCCGCGCTGACGTAAGCGCACCGAGGTTATATAAAGGAGCGCACGCAAGAAATAAACGCATTTCACCGTCCACTATACTAGTGTTGTGAGTGACTTGCCCGAACGGTCTGTACGTTAACCGTCGTGTCCCTTCCGAACTGGGTCGCCGCTGCCTCGCGCAGAGGCAACAACATATGGATCCAGGTCTCCTGTAGAAGCAAACACAATGAAGAATCCAGCAGGAATTCTTTGTCTCTGCTCCCATCTGACCCATCTCCTCTGGGAGATTATATTGAAATTAATGAAGATGGAGCTGAAAGTCAGAATCAGTGGGAAAGTAAGAATCAGTGGGAAAGTAAATAAGAATCAGTGGAAGGCCAACAAGGCTGACATCCTACTGGAGTCTCTTATCGTCCACCCAGTCAGGAAGAAGAGGTGGACAATTTATTCTATGAGCAGCTGGAGAATGTTTCAGGACCACCAGCCCTTGTTCTTGGAGGTGACTTTAACCTACCAGACATCTGCTAGGAACTGAATACAGCAGAAAAGAGGCAGTCCAGGAAGGTTTTGGAGTGCATGGAGGACAACTTTTTGCTGCCTGGTGAGTGAGTCCACGCGGGGAGGGACTATGTTGGACCTGCAGATCCAGGGATGGGGAGGAGATGGTGGGAGGCAGATGAGAGCTGCTCTCAGGTGGCAAAAGGGACTGAGACTGTCCTGGCAACTTTTGTCTGGCAGCTATCCTTGGATGTCTGGAATTATGGAGGCAGATTCCCAGTTGTGGCCATGGACACCTGGATGTGAAAGATGATTTTTTTCCATGGGAAGAGAAGGACAGCCTGCCAGTGTTTTGAAGGCAGATGAGAAGTGGCCCTCAAGAGGCCAAGGCCAGCCAGAGCTGTGTGTCCTGCCAGGTTTCATATGGGAACAATCCTTGGATAGAATCAAATTTGGAGTTAGAATCCGAATTTTGGCCATGGGCACCTGGAGGAGAAGGACAGTTCTTTCCCACAGGAAAGAAAGCACAGAACTCCAGGGTTTCAAGGACAGATCAGAAGCAGCCCTCAACATGCCAAGGTAGCACTGGACAAGTCAGACAGCCCTCAGAGGCCAAGGCAGCCAGACCTGTTCCATGTTCTTGGATCCTTGGGGCCCTGCAGCATCACAATTGGCCCTTGGTTCCATGAGGCCCCACATGATCACAACAGATCTTTGTTTCCATGAGGCCAGCAATATCACAGTGGTCTCCTTGCCTCCACAGTGTCACAATGGCCCCTTGCTTCCATGAGACCTGGCAGTGTCACAGTGGTGGCCTTGGTTCTGTGAGGTCCTGTGGTGTCACAATGGCCCTTGGTTCCCTGGGGACCCAGAGTGCCAGAATGGTCTCATTGCTTCCATGAGGCCCTGCAGTGTCACAGGGGCACCTTGTTCCTTGAGGCCCTGAGGTATGGAATGGCCCTTGATTCCATTGGGCCCCTCACTGTTGCACAAGTTCTTAGTTCCATGGAGCCCTGTAGTGTCACAATGGTCTCCTTGGTTCCATGGTGTCACACAGTGTCACATTGGCCCCTCGGTTCTACAATGTGTCACAATGACTTGCTTCCATGAGGCTGTGCAGTGTCACAATGCTCTCATTGGTTCCATGGTGACCCCTTGTGCAACAATGGTGTCCTTGGTTGCCCAAAGTCAGAATGTCCCCATGGTCTCATGGAGCCCCACAGTGTCACTATGATCCCCTTGAATCCATGAGCCCCTGCCGTGCTGCAATGACCCTTGGTTATACAAGGCCCTGCAGTGTCACAATGGCCCCTTGGTTCCAGTGGGTCCTGAGGTGTCATCATGGTCTCCATGGTTCCATGAGCCCCCACAATGTCACAATGGACTTTTGGTTCCATGAGCTTTCATACTGCCAACAACATTCTCCTTGGTTCTGCAGTGTCACCAGGGACCCTTTGTTCCATGAGGTTCAGTGGTGTAACATGGACACCTTGATCCCATGAGGTTCTGTGGTGTCACAATGGACTCCTTGGTTCTGCAGCCCTGCTGTGGAACAATGGACCCGTAGTTCCATGAGGTTCTGTAGTGTCACCATGGTCTCTTTGGTTCCACAAGGCCTTGCTGTGCCACAATGGCCCCTTGGTTCCATGAGGTCTGTACTGTACACAGATTCTCCTTGGTGTGGGAGGAGGGATTGTAAAGAGAACAGAGATAGTGCTAAAGGCAATCTTGCCCCTGATAAATTCACAGAATCACAGAATCTCTAGGTTGGAAGAGACCTTCAAGATCATCAAGTCCAACCCATACTCTAACACCTCAACTAGACCACGGCACCAAGTGCCACATCCAGTCTTTTGTTAAACACATCCAGGGATTGGTGACTCCACCACCTCCCTGGGCAGGCCATTCCAATACTTTATCACTCTTTCTGTGAAAAACTTCTTCCTAATATCCAACCTATATTTCCCTTGACGCAGCTTAAGACTGTGTCCTCTCGTTCTGTCTGTTGTTGCCTGGAGAAAGAGACCAATCCTCAACTGACTGCAACCACCCTTCAGGAAGTTGTAGAGAGTGATAAGATCACCTCTAAGTCTCCTTTTCTCCAGGCTAAACAACCCTAGATCCCTCAGTCGTTCCTCATAGGGTTTGTGTTCCAAGCCCCTCACCAGCCTCGTTGCCCTCCTCTGGACACGCTCAAGCATCTCAACATCCTTCCTAAACTGAGGGACCCAAAACTGGACACAATACTCGAGGTGTGGCCTCACCAGTGCCGAGCACAGGGCAGAATGACCTCCCTGCTCCTGCTGGCCACACCATTCCTGATACAGGCCAGGATGCCATTGGCCTTCTTGGCCACCTGTGCACACTGCTGGCTCATGTCCAGCCTGCTGTCCATCAGTGCCCAGGTCCCTTTCTGCCTGGGCACTGTCCAGCCACACCGTCCCCAGCCTATAATGTTGCAGGGGGTTATTGTGGCCAAAGTGCAGGGCTTGGCATTTGGATTTATTAAACTTCATCTTATTGGACTCTGCCCACCCATCCAACCCTTCCAGGTCTCTCTGCAGAGCCCTCCTACCTTCCAACAGATTGACACACACTCCCAGCTTAGTGTCCTCTGCACATTTACTAATGAAAGACTCAATACCCTCATCCATGTCACCAATAAAAATATTGAACAGAGCATGCAGACTTCTTCTGCACATTTAACCCTGACCTTCATGCTCGGCTTGGGATCCTTTTCTTCTCCCTCCTCCAGCTACAGAGGGGTCGGGCTTTACTCCGACCTCCCACCCCTATTAGGCGTGGGCCGGGCCATCCCGTCCTCAGCCCCAGGATCGGGATCGGGGGGTCCGGGCTCTTCTCTGTCCTCCCACTAAGGAGGTGCCGGATCTACTCCAAGCCTCCACCCCTGTTGGATGAGGCCGGGCTGCCTCGCTCCTCCTCCGGGATGGAGGGGCCGGGGTGTCTCCATCCTCGTTCCCCGAGGGGATGAGGGGATGGGGTCACCTCTGCCCTGCTCCCCTCACTGGGGAGGGGCCTGGGGCTGCTGGGTCACCTCTGCTCATGCTCACCTGGTGTGGGCTGGAGGGGCTCTCCAAGGAGCGGAGTTCCTGCTGTGGCTCCGCAGCCCTCGCTGCCGCTCCTCCTCTCTGGAGGGGGCCGGCTCATCCCAGGGCCCATTTTCTGTGGGGATAAGGGGGGGTCAGGTCACGTCCATCCTCCTCCTCTGCAATGGATGGGGGCCAGTTGTCTCTGTTCGTGCTCACCTTGGTGTGTGTGGAGGGTGGGCGTTGTGGAGCGGAGTTTCTGGTGGGGCCTCCGCACCCTTGGTGGCTGCTCTTTGGCTGGGATCAAGGCTGCTGTGGGGATAAGGGGGGGCAGGTCATGTTTGTCCTCATTCCCTTATGGGGGGCTCAGATCATCTCCACTCGTGCTCACCTTGGCTGGAGGGTGGAGATGCTTTGTGTGGAGCAGAGTTGGTGGTGGGGTCTCCGCACCCCTTTGTTGTTGTTCTTTCGGCTGGGATCAAGGTTTGCTGTGGGGATAAAGGGGGGAGGGGGGGGGGGCAGGTCATGTCCATCCTCCTCCCTTGCTGGGGTGCTCACCATGGGTGGGCTGGAGGTGGGCTCTGTGGAGCAGTTTTGTAGTGAGGTCTCCTCAGCCGTTGTTGTTGCTGTGTGGCTGGGAGCGTGGTTTTCTGTAGGAATAAGGGGGTCAGGTCATCTCTGCCCTCTTCCCTTTACTGGGGTGGCAGGGGGTGCCGGGCTGTGTCTGTTGCTGCTCCCCTTGGTGTGTGTGGAGGGGTGGGCGGTGTGGAGGGGAGGGGAGGGGAGGGGAACAGGACAGCAGCGCAGGAGAACAGGGGGCAGCGCAGAGCGGAACAGAGGAGCTGAGCAGAGAGGGGCAGGGAGGAGGTGCAGAGGGCTCAGCGGAGGGGAGAGGGGCAGGGAGGAGGTGTACAGAGCTCAGCAGAGAGCAGAAGGGAGCAGAGAGGAGGCACGCAGGGCTCAGCAGAGCTGCGCTGTTCCCGCCCGCTCCGTTCCGCCGCCGCCGCCGCCGCTTTCCGCAGCCGGTGTCAGCCCCGCTGCCCCTGGCGACAGCCAATGGGAGCCGAGAGGAACGGCCGGGGGGGCGGGGCAGCGGCGTTCCACAGTGTGAGCCACAAGAGGGGGCGTGGCCAGAACGCGGCCGAGCGATCTGATTGGGCGGGAGGCGGAGGGTTCGAAAAGGGGGCGGGGCCGGGTCCGGCATTGGGGGGAGGGGGCAGGTGCGAGGGCGGGGGGGGAGGGGCCGGGGCCAGCCCGCGATTTTGGGAGCAGCTCCGGGTGCTCCCGCTCCCTCTGCAGCTCCTGGAGCCCCTTCACGCCCTGCCAGGGGCCTCGCAGCTCTCCCTGCACCCTTCCCTTCCCCAGGTGAACATTCCCAGCTCTCCCAGCCCGGCTCCGCAGGGGCTCCAGTTCCTCTGGGCTCGCCCCAGCAGCTCCCCATCCTGCAGGGGGGCTCCCGGCTCTGCAGGTGGGGTCTCACCTGAGCGGGGCCCAGGGCCAGGATCCCCCGGAGCTGCTGCTGCCCACGCTGGGGGTCAGCCAGGCCACCTCTGGGGTCATGTCCAGCCTCTCCACACCCACCCACCCACACGGTGCCCACGGCGGGAGCTGTGCAGGTGACATCAGTGACAGTTTATTCCGTGCACCCGCTTTGTCTTTCTTTTATTCAATATTCCTTTCTTGAGAATAGACTTAGGAAAAAAATTGGCTCATTTTAATCCTCCCCTTATCTGAATGGGGGAAATGAAAGGCAAAGTGAGTTCGTCCAGGTTTAGAGGCACGGGGGACACCAATGGTGACATTGCCAGGAAATGGCAACAAAAGCAGGAATCCAAGAGAAAAGAAAAATTCATAAGCATCACCTAAATCTTTAACTCCCAGATCAGCTGGTGTGGATCACATTTCAAGAGCGAGTCAAACGTGCTGTCATTGTGCCCGCAGCCCGCTTGAATCCAACCTTTCTTTAAGAATTGCCCCTCCCAGGGGTCAGCAGAGGGGGAGGTTGGATCAGGGCTGCCCCGGGGACTCGGGGCTCAGGGCGGCAGCGCCCTCCTCGCCAGGATCCGGGAGAGCCGAGTCCAGCCCTGCGGCTTTGCAGGACATTCCCAGCCAGGGACAGGTCCCCGGGGGGGTCTCGGTGGCCCCTGGACAGGATAGAGGACTGGGAGGGGGTGGATTTTCCACGCTGGCACCGGGCTGGTGGGAGCTGTTTCCAAGGGCCCGGGGGGGTTGTGGCAGCCGGGCAGAGATTTCTCGGTGCCGTGCCTCTTTTCCTGGCCTGACCGCGGGATCCGATGGCGTGTGCCTCTCCCGGGAGCCGCAGCCGGGCTGTGGAATAAACGCTGAGAGCCGTGCGGGACGTGGCCACCCCGGTCCTTGTCCCTCGGGCCATTCCCTGCCCAGACGGATTCCCTGCAGCCGGGGGCTGTGTCCCGGTTTGCTGGCTCCCCAGGGTGAGAGTCCGGAACGCTTCGGCTTGGAAGGGACCTTCAGCGCATCCCGTGCCAGCCCTGCCGCGGCAGGGACACCTCCCTGCCCGAGCGGCGCCGCAGGAGGTGGAGGGGCAGGGACGGACACCGGCCGAGCATCCCCCGGGGGCTACGGACCGACGGACACCGGCCCGAGCATCCCCCGGGGACACGAGGGGGGACCGCGCGGCCCCCCCAAAACGGAGGGACGAGGCCATCGCCCCGGCCTGCCAAAGGTAAGGACAAAATA
>JADMLD010000623.1:0-25545 GCA_017589585.1 Phylloscopus whistleri
ATGGAACAAGAACGTTGATGGAACATCGATGTTGATGGAACGTTGACCGTGATAGAACATTGACCTCGATGGAACATTGACATTGAAGGAACATCACCGTTGATGGAACAAGAACGTTGATGGGACATCGACATTGATGAAACATCGACATGGATGGAACAAAAACATTGATGGGACATTGACCTTGACGGAACATTGACATTGATGTTCCATCACCAGTGATGGGACATCGACATTGATGGAACAAGAACATTGATGGGACATTGACATTGATGGAACAAGAACATTGATGGGACATTGACATTGATGGAATGTCACCACTAATGGAACATTGACCTTGATGGAACATTGACCTCGATGGAACATTGACCTTGATGAAAGATCACCATTCATGGAACATTGACCTTGATAGAACATTAACATTGATGGGACATTGACCTTGATGGAACATTGACCTTGATGGAACATCACCGTTGATGGAACGTTGACCGTGATAGAACATTGACCTTGATGGAACATTGACCTTGATGAAAGATCACTATTGATGGAACATTGACCTTGATAGAACATTAACATTGATGGGACATTGACCTTGATGGAACATCACCGTTGATGGAACAAGAACGTTGATGGAACATCAATGTTGATGGAACGTTGACCGTGATAGAACATTGACCTTGATAGAACATTGACCTTGATGGAACATTGACCTTGATGAAAGATCACTATTGATGGAACATTGACCTTGATAGAACATTAACATTGATGGGACATTGACCTTGATGGAACATTGACCTTGATGGAACATCACCGTTGATGGAACAAGAACGTTGATGGAGAACCCCACCCAACCCCCACCCCCGGGTGCCGAGGACCCCCAGGTGACCGGGCGGTGACACTCACGGCAGCGGCTGGGGTGGCCCATGTCCGTCCAGGTGCCGTCGCGCTGGCACTTGCGCACCTTGGGCCCCACGATCTCGCGCTCGGGCCGGCACACGTACTCGATCTCGTAGTCGAAGGGCAGGAACCGCACGCTCCGCACCTCCTCCGGCGTCAGCCCCCGGTAACGGATCCCCCCGTCCCGGGGAGGGTGGATGATCTGGCAGCCTGGGGACACCCCAAAAAAAAAAAAAATTTGGGGGAAAAATGTGGGATTTGGGTGGAAAATCTGGGGTTTGGGGGAAAAAATGTGGGATTGGGGACACCAAAAAAATGGGGGTTTGGGGGAAAAAATACGGGATCTGAGGCAAAAATATGGGATTTGGGGAAAAATACGGGGTTGGGGGAAAATCTGGGATTTGGGGGAAAAATGTGGGGTTTGGGGAAAAAATGTGGGATTGGGGACATCAAAAAATGGGGGGATTGGGGAAAAAATACGGGATCTGAGGCAAAAATATGGGGTTTGGGGAAAAGTGTGGGGTTTGGGAGAATATCTGGGATTTGGGGGAAAAATCTGGGGTTTGGGGGAAAAATGTGGGATTGGGGACACCAAAAAAATGGGGGGTTTGGGGAAAAAATACGGGATCTGAGGCAAAAATGTGGGGTTTGGGGAAAAATGTGGGGTTTGGGGGAAAATATGGGATTTGGGGGAAAAATGTGGGGTTTGGGGAAAAAATGTGGGATTGGGGACACCAAAAAATGGGGTTTGGGGGAAAAAATACGGGATCTGAGGCAAAAATATGGGATTTGGGGAAAAATGTGGGGTTTGGGGGAAAATATGGGATTTGGGGGAAAAATGTGGGGTTTGGGGCAAAAATGTGGGATTGGGGACACCAAAAAATGTGGGGTTTGGGGGAAAAAATACGGGATTTGGGTGGAAAATGTGGGGTTTGGGACTAAAATGTGGGGTTTGAGGGAAAATCTGGGATTTGGGGGAAAAATCTGGGGTTTGGGGGCAAAAATGTGGGATTGGGGACACCAAAAAATGGGGGGGTTGGGGGAAAAAATACGGGATCTGAGGCAAAAATATGGGGTTTGGGGAAAAGTGTGGGGTTTGGGGGAAAATGTGGGATTTGGGGGAAAAACGTGGGGTTTGGGGGCAAAAATGTGGGATTGGGGACATCAAAAAATGGGGGGTTTGGGGGAAAAAATACGGGATCTGGGGCAAAAATATGGGATTTGGGGAAAAATGTGGGGTTGGGGGGAAAATGTGGGATTGGGGCAAAAAATGTGGGATTGGGGACACCAAAAAAAGTGGGATTGGGGGAAAAATGTGGGATGGGGCACAAAAATTCAGGATTGGGCACAAAAATTCGGGAACGGCCCCAAATATTCGGGAATGACCCCAAAACTTCAGGAAGGGCCCCAAAAATTTGGGAACGACCCCAGAACTTCGGGAAGGGCCCCAAAAGTTTGGGATTGACCCCAAAAATTCGGGAAGGGCCCCGGATTTGGGGCGGGTACCTTCGGTGAGGTTGGCGTGGACGGCGGCGCCGGCGGGGCCGGCCAGGAGCAGCAGCAGCGGCAGCAGAGGGGACATCTGGGGACAGCAGAGGTGGGGCCTGGAGGGGACACCCCAAAAATGGGGCAGACCCTATAGGGGGCACCCCAAATATGGGGCAGACCCTATAGGGGACAAATCCTATAGGGGACACCCCAAAATTGACACAAATCCTATAGGGGGACACCCAAAATGAGACAAACCCTATAGGGGACAGACCCTATAGGGGACACCCCAAATATGGGACAGACCCTATAGGGGACACCCCAGAAATGGGACAAACCCTATAGGGGGCACCCCAAATATGGGACAGACCCTATAGGGGACAAATCCTATAGGGGACACCCCAGAAATGGGACAGACCCTATAGGGGACACCCCAAATACGGGACAGACCCTATAGGGGACATCCCAAAATTGGCACAAACCCTATAGGGGACAAATCCTATAGGGGACACCCCAAAATTGACACAAATCCTATAGGGGGACACCCAAAATGAGACAAACCCTATAGGGGACAGACCCTATAGGGGACACCCCAAATATGGGGCAGACCCTATAGGGGACACCCCAGAAATGGGACAAACCCTATAGGGGACACCCCAAAATTGGGACAAACCCTATAGGGGACACCCCGAAATTAGGGGACAGACCCTATAGGGGGCACCCCAAATATGGGACAGATCCTATAGGGGGCACCCCAAATATGGGACAGACCCTATAGGGGGCACCCCAGAATTGGGACAGACCCTATAGGGGACACCCCAAAAATGGGGCAGACCCTATAGGGGACACCCCAAAAATGGGGCAGACCCTATAGGGGACACCCCAAATATGGGACAAATCCTATAGGGGACACCCCAAATATGGGAAAAACCCTATAGGGGATAAATCCTATAGGGGACACCCCAAAATTATGGGACAGACCCTATAGGGGACACCCCGAAATTGGCACAAATCCTATAGGGGACACCCCAAATCCTATAGGGGATAAATCCTATAGGGGACACCCCAAAATTGGGACAAATCCTATAGGGGGCACACTAATTATAGGACAAACCCTATAGGGGGCACCCCAGAAATGGGACAAACCCTATAGGGGACACCCCAGAAATGGGACAGACCCTATAGGGGGCACCCCAAAAATGGGGCAGACCCTATAGGGGACACCCCAGAAATGGGACAAACCCTATAGGGGACACCCCAAATATGGGACAGACCCTATAGGGGACACCCCAGAAATGGGACAGACCCTATAGGGGACACCCCAAATATGGGACAAACCCTATAGGGGACACCCCAGAAATGGGACAGACCCTATAGGGGACACCCCAAATATGGGACAAATCCTATAGGGGACACCCCAGAAATGGGACAAACCCTATAGGGGACACCCCAAAAATGGGGCAGACCCTATAGGGGACACCCCAAAATTGGCACAAATCCTATAGGGGACACCCCAGAAATGGGGCAGACCCTATAGGGGACACCCCAAAAATGGGACAGACCCTATAGGGGACACCCCAAAAATGGGACAAACCCTATAGGGGGCACCCCAAATATGGGACAGACCCTATAGGGGACACCCCAAATATGGGACAGACCCTATAGGGGACACCCCAGAAATGGGACAAACCCTATAGGGGACAAATCCTATAGGGGACACCCCAGATATGGGGCAGACCCTATAGGGGACACCCCAAAATTGGGACAGACCCTATAGGGGACACCCCAAATATGGGACAGACCCTATAGGGGACACCCCAGAAATGGGACAAACTCTATAGGGGGCACCCCAAAATTATGGGACAGACCCTATAGGGGACACCCCGAAATTGGCACAAATCCTATAGGGGACACCCCAAACCCTATAGGGGATAAATCCTATAGGGGACACCCCAAATCTGGGTCAAACCCTATAAAAAAATCCCACAAGGGCCAACCCCCCTCAAAATTTAAAATTTTCGTTTTAAAAATTCCGATTTTTTCCCCTCCCCCCTGGCGGTTTTTAAAATTTGAAATTTTGGGATTTTAAAAAAAAAAAATTCCGATTAAAACCCAAAAAATTTAAAAAAATAATAATTTCCCCCCCCCCCGTTTTCTGAATTTTTCCCGCCTTTAATTAATCAATTCCTAATTAAGCCCCCGAAATAATTGAGACTATTAAATACGTAAACAGCGATTATTAAATAATCGAGCGGTAATTAACAAATTAAATCGAAATTTCCCAAATTTTCTTTTTCCCACCTTTAATTAACCAATTCCTAATTAATCCCTAAGACAATTAATAAATATATAACGCCTGAAACAATTAATGACTAAATAATTAATTAGAAATATTCAATAAAATGCAATAATTATGAAATACTAACTAATAATTATTAAGTTAAATTGATTTCCCCCCAAATTTTAATTTCCCCTCCTTTGATTAATCCAAATTAACCCCTGAAACAATAAATACTTATGAAATAATTAACAGTTATTAAAACATTGATAATTACACAATAACTAAGAATTGATAAAATAATTATTAACTGATTAATTCCGAATTATTAAAACTGACCCCAGAGTGGGGGAGGGGAAAGCTTCGAACCCCTCCCCCACCTCTCCATCCTTTAATTAATGAATCCTCATTTGCATAATCTTAATTAAACCTCGGGGGGAGGGGCAGCCACCAGACCCCGCCCCCTTTTTGACCACGCCCCCCCCCTGGCCAAAATTGGGGGATTTGGGGCCAAAATTTTGGGAATTTCGGGGAATTTTGGGAATCCCGGAATGGGGGGGGAGGGGCATGGAAGGGGGAGGGGCAGAAATTGGGGGAGGGGCTCCCAAATAGGCCCCTCCCCCCAAATTTGGGACCCTTCCCCCCAACTTTTCCCCCGCCCAAAATTTCTGGGACCCCTCCCCCATTTTTTGAGCTCCCCCCCTTCCCCCCCAAAATCCCAGGCCCCTCCCCCAATTTTTTGCCCCTCCCCCCACAATTTTTGGGACCCCCCCCCCCAAAAAAATTCCAGGCCCCTCCCCCAATTTCTGCCCCTCCCCCCTCGCCCCGAATTCCCAGCACCCTCCCCCTCCCCCCCTCCCAAATTTTTGGGACCCCCCCTCCCCCCATTCAAGACCCCCCCCCCCAAAAATGAGGAGGGGGGCGGTGGGGGAGGGGCAGCTCTTACCTCGCTCTTCCCGAAATTCCTTTCCAAAAAAAAAAAAAAAAAATCCCAAAAATCCGGGAAAATTCCCCCCCTCCAAAATTCCCAAAAAAACCCAAAAACCCGGGAATTAAGAAAAAAAAAAAAAAAGGGGCAGGGGGAGGGGGAGGGTCCCTAAAATTTTTTGGGGGGTGGGGGGGGGGAATCTTCCCACGGGTGGGGGAGGGGCGGGGATGGAGAGCCGAGGATGCTCCGGGAGCGGCGGAAAAAAAAAAAAAAAAAAAAAAATCCCGGGAAATAAATAAAAATTAATTAAAAAAATAAATTAAAAAAGGAAATCTGGGAATTTTTTGGGGGAATTTCCCGGAGGGGGGGAGGGGTAGGGGGGGGAGGGGTCGGGGGATCCCCCCGAAATTTTTTTGGGGATGGATTTTGGGGGGTCCCGGGAGCCTCGGGAGGGGCCTCGGGCTCGGGAATCACCCGCGGGAGGGGCCCGGGGTGGGGGAGGGGAGAGGGGCGGGGAAAGGGGGCGGGGCCAAAGGGGGGGAGGGGAAGGGGGAGGGGCCGGAGCCGCCTTTTGGACGGGGGGGGAGGGGGCGGATTTGGCGGGAAATTTGGGGGTTTGGGGGGGGGAAATTTGGGATTTTGAGGGGAATTTTGGGATTTGGCGGGGGAAATTTGGGATTTTGAGGGGATTTCGGGGGGAAATTTGGGGATTTTGGCAAATTCGGGGGGGGGTTGAGTGAATTTTGTGGGGGTTTGGAATTAAAAAGAAACGAAAATAGCAAGAAGAAATCGAGTTCAAACCCAAAGAAAAGAAAATTAAAGCGTTGAAACTGCGCCAACAAAAACAATAAAACAAAAATCAAAATGAAAGCTTGAAAAGTAAGAAGGCCACGTTAATAAAATGAAAAATCAAGTTTAAAAAAGGCATCAAATAAAAATAAACAAATTGAATAATCATCAAGTGTTATAACAAATAATGATATTTTTGTCTTGTTAAGGCGATTTAATTTTAGTAAAAATTATTCAGAATAAATCAAAAATAAATCAAGGGAAATCAAAATGGCGTCAAGGCCGCCCCGCCGCCATCTTGAGGCGAGGCGGTGCCGTAACACAAGATGGCGGCACCCGGCGATCCCCTTCCCGTGCTGTTTTTCGCCGCGTTTCAAACCCAAACGGAACCAACGGGAGCTCTGCGGCTCCGCCGTCACCGATTTCATCTCCGCCACCGATTTAAGCTCCCGAGAACCGGGCGGGTGGCGGAGACAAGGCGGGGAGAAGAGCGCCGGGAGCCGCCATGTTGTACGGCAGGAGGAAGATCGCAGCACTTCCGCATCCGGTGTGGGCCGTGAGGGTGCCACCGAATTGGGAATAATAAAAGGGGGGGATTTGGAGTCTGGGAGGGTTCAGAGAGGTCTGGGGGGACTCGGGGATCCTTTCCCCCCCTTTTTTGGGTGGTTCCATCCAACCTCCCCGTGGCTTCACCGCCCGCGGCCGCCATCTTGAGGCGCGGCGGCGCCGGTCAACAAGATGGCGGCGACACCCCACCCTCCCCGGTGCTATTTTGAAACGAATTTTAAAGCGAATCGCAACCAAACTTGGCCGAGCGGATTCGCTGTCACGATTCAAGCCCGTCGAGCGGTTTAAACCCACTGGGAACCGGGAGAACGGCGGAAACTCGGAGTTTGGGGCGTCACCCAGGAGGCCGCCATGTTGTACGGCAAGAGGCGGTTGAAGCGCACTTCCGCTTCCGGTGGGGGAGCGGCCCCTCAGCGGTGGCGGAGCGGGGGGTAAACACAGGCCCGAGGGGGGGGGGGGGGGGGGGGAGGAATTTGGGGGAAATTTGGGAATTTTTGGGAATTCTGAGGGAAATTTGGGAATCCCCGGGGTGGCGGGGAGGGAGGACCGAAGGGATTTGTGGGGTCGCGGCCGTGGGAAGGTTTGGGGGGGGGTCTGAGGGGGATTCGGGGGGCTCTGAGGGGGATTTGGAGGGGGGGGGGATTTTGAAGGATTTCTGAGGGAATTTTGTGGGAATTTTGAGGAATTTTGGGATAATTTGGAGGATTTGGGGAATTATTTAGGGGTCCTTGAGGGGATTTCGGGGGAATTTTTGGGGATTTCAGGGAATTTGGGGAAGGGGGATTTTGAAGGGGATTTTGGGCTCTCGAAGGGGATTTTTGGATGAATTTGGGGGATTTCGGGAATATTTAGGGGGAATTGGGGCTGATTTTTGTGAATTTGGGTGGATTTGGGAAGATTTGAGAAGGGTTGTCAAGATTTGGGTGGAATTTTTTGGAATTTGAGGGAATTTGGGTGGAAATTTTGGGCAAATCTCACCGAAATTCCCAGGAATTTTTTAGGAATTCCCCATTTTCCCCCTTTGGAGACTCTAAATTCCCAAAAACCTCAAAATTGCAGCAAAAAACCCCAAATTTTTCATTTTTTTTTCCTTTTTTTTCCAGCCCCCCAACCCTCCCCGATGCCAAACTCCCAAAATTCCCGAAAAATTCCCCAAAAAATTCCCGAAAAAATGAACTGAACCCCTCCCCCCACCCCCCTTGGATGGCCCCCTGGAATTTTGGGGGATCCCAAAATGGGGGATTCGGAAAATCCCGGGAATCCCCCGAAGGAGGAGGAGGAGGACGAGGAGGAGGAGGAGGAGGAGGAGGAAGAGCTGGACCCCCGGATCCAGGTGGGAAAATCCCAAAATTTGGGGGGATTTGGGAGGGAAAAATCCCAGGAAAATTTGGGATTTTTGGGGGGATTTTTAAATTTTTTTTTCGGGGAATTTTTTGGATTTTTTGGGAATTTTTGGGGGATTTTTTGGGATTTTTGGGGGGATTTTTTTTAATTTTTTGGGGGGATTTTTGGGGGGGATTTTTTATTTTATTTTTTGGGGGGATTTTTTGGGGATTTTTAAATTTTTTTCGGGGAATTTTTTGGATTTTTTGGGAATTTTGGGGGAATTTTTTTTATTATTTTTTCAGGGATTTTTGGGGAATTTTTTTTAATTTTTGGGGGGATTTTGGGGGGGGATTTTTTATTTTATTTTTGGGGGGATTTGGGGTTTTTTTTTATTTTTTCAGGGATTTTTGGGGAATTTTTTTTAATTTTTGGGGGATTTTTGGGGAGTTTTTATTTTATTTTTGGGGGGATTTTTAAATTTTTTTCGGGGAATTTTTTGGATTTTTTGGGAATTTTTGGGGGATTTTTTGGGATTTTTGGGGGGATTTTTTTTATTATTTTTTCAGGGATTTTTGGGGAATTTTTTTTAATTTTTTGGGGGATTTTTGGGAGTTTTTATTTTATTTTTGGGGGGATTTTTTAATTTTTTTCGGGGAATTTTTTGGATTTTTTGGGAATTTTTGGGGGATTTTTTGGGATTTTTGGGGGGATTTTTTTTTTATTTTTTCAGGGATTTTTGGGGAATTTTTTTTAATTTTTCGGGGGATTTTGGAGGGGATTTTTTATTTTATTTTGGGGGGGGATTTTTTGGGGATTTTTAAATTTTTTTTCGGGGAATTTTTGGGGGATTTTTGGGGATTTTTGGGGTTTTTTTTTATTTTTTCAGGGATTTTTGGGGAATTTTTTTTTATTTTTGGGGGATTTTGGGGGGATTTTTTATTTTATTTTTTGGGGGGGATTTTTTGGGGATTTTTAAATTTTTTTTCGGGGAATTTTTTGGATTTTTTGGGAATTTTGGGGGGATTTTTTTTATTATTTTTTCCAGGATTTTTGAGGAATTTTTTTTAATTTTTTTGGGCATTTTTGGGGGGGGGATTTTTTATTTTATTTTTGGGGGGATTTGGGGGTTTTTTTTATTTTTTCAGGGATTTTTGGGGATTTTTTTTTAATTTTTGGGGGGATTTTGGGGAGTTTTTATTTTATTTTTGGGGGGATTTTTTAATTTTTTTCGGGGAATTTTTTGGATTTTTTGGGAATTTTTGGGGAATTTTTGGGGGATTTTTTGGGGAATTTTTTTTAATTTTTTGGGGGATTTTGGGGGGGATTTTTTATTTTATTTTTGGGAGGATTTTTTTGGGATTTTTTAATTTTTTTCGGGGAATTTTTGGGAATTTTTGGGGGATTTTTGGGGATTTTGGGGTTTTTTTTTATTTTTTCAGGGATTTTTGGGGAATTTTTTTTTATTTTTGGGGGATTTTGGGGGGGATCTTTTATTTTATTTTTTGGGGGGATTTTTTTGGGGATTTTTAAAATTTTTTTCGGGGAATTTTTGGGATTTTTTGGGAATTTTGGGGGGATTTTTTTTATTATTTTTTCAGGGATTTTTGGGGAATTTTTTTAAATTTTTTGGGGGGGGATTTTTTATTTTATTTTGGGGGGATTTGGGGTTTTTTTTATTTTTTCAGGGATTTTTGGGGAATTTTTTTTAATTTTTGGGGGGATTTTTGGGAGTTTTTATTTTATTTTTGGGGGGGATTTTTAAATTTTTTTTTCGGGGAATTTTTTGGATTTTTTGGGAATTTTGGGGGGATTTGGGTTTTTTTTATTTTTTCAGGGATTTTTGGGGATTTTTTTTTAATTTTTTGGGGGATTTTTGGGAGTTTTTATTTTATTTTTGGGGGGATTTTTTAATTTTTTTCGGGGAATTTTTTGGATTTTTTGGGAATTTTGGGGGGATTTTTTTTATTATTTTTTCAGGGATTTTTGGGGAATTTTTAAAAATTTTTTTGGGGATTTTGGGGGGGATTTTTTATTTTATTTTTTGGGGGGATTTTTTTTTAATTTTTGGGGGGATTTTTGTGGATTTTTTGGGATTTTTTTCGAGGAATTTTTAAAATTCCTTTTAATTCAAATGAAAATTTTAATTAAAATTTCCTTTTGATTTCGATTAAAAATCCTTTTTTAGTTTTTGGGATTTTTTGAGGATTTTTTTTTATTATTTTTTTGGGGGGGGAAATTTTTTTATTTTTCAGGGGGAATTTTGGGGGATTTTTTTTCAGGGAATTTGGGTTTTTTATCCCAAATTTTGGGGGTTTTATCCCAAATTTTGGGGGTTTAATCCCAAATTTTTTTGGGGGGGCTGCAGGAGGAGCTGGAGCACCTGAACGAGGCCAACGCTGAGATCAACCGAGTGGAGCTGGAGCTGGATGTGAGCAACTGGGAGGGACTGGGACAAACTGGGAGGGACTGGGACAAACTGGGGGAGGGGTTTGGGGCAAAAAAATGGGAAAAAAGGGAAAAAATTGGGGAAAAAATGGGATTTTTAGGGCTGAAAATGGCAAGGAAATGGCAGGAAATGGGGATTTGGGGGACTGGGATGGACTGGGATGGACTGGGAGGGACTGGAACTGGTTTTCCCAGTGTGAACCGGTATAAACCAGTTCCAAACTGGTTTTCCCCATCACAAACCGGTTCCAAACCAGTTCCAAACTGGTTTCCAATCCTTGTTTCCCAGTCCCAAATTGGTTTTCCCAATCCCAAACCAGTCCAAACCAATCCAAACCAGTCCAAACCAGTCCCAAGCCCGTCCAAACCGGTTCCAAACTGGTTTCCAATCCTTCCTTCCCAATCCCAAACTGGTTTTCCCACTCCCAAACCAGTCCCTAACTGGTTTTCCCAATCCCAAACCAGTCCCAAACCAGCCCAAACCAGTCCAAATCAATCCCAAACCAGTCCCAAACCAATCCAAACCAGTTCCAGACCAGTCCGAACCGGTTCTGTCTCCGCAGGCCGCCCGGTGCCGCTATCGCCGCATCCTCTCGGATTTCCCAGTCCCAAACCAGTCCCAAACCAGCCCAAACCAGTCCAAAACCAGTCCCAAACTGGTTTTCCCAATCCCAAACTGGTTTTCCCAATCCCAAACCAGTCCCAAACTGGTTTTCCCAATCCCAAACCAGTCTCAAACCAGTCCGAACCGATTCTGTCTCCCCAGGCCGCCCGGTGCCGCTATCGCCGCATCCTCTTGGATTAACCAGTCCCAAACTGGTTTTCCCAATCCCAAACCAATCCCAAACCATTCCAAACCAGTCCAAACCAATCCAAACTGGTCCAAACCGGTCTCAAACCGGTCCGAACCGGCTCTGTCTCCCCAGGCCGCCCGGTGCCGCTATCGCCGCATCCTCTCGGATTAACCAGTCCCAAACCATTTCAAACCAGTCCAAACCAGTCCCAAACTGGTTTTCCCAATCCCAAGCTGGTTTTCCCAATCCCAAACCAGTCCCAAACTGGTTTTCCCAATCCCAAACTGGTTTTCCCAATCCCAAACCAGTCCCAAACTGGTTTTCCCAATCCCAAACTGGTTTTCCCAATCCCAAACCAGTCCCAAACTGGTTTTCCCAATCCCAAACCAGTCCCAAACTGGTTTTCCCAATCCCAAACTGGTTTTCCCAATCCCAAACCAGTCCAAACCAATCCAAACTGGTCCAAACCGGTCTCAAACCGGTCCGAACCGGCTCTGTCTCCGCAGGCCGCCCGGTGCCGCTATCGCCGCATCCTCTCGGATTCCGCCCGCAGGCTGAACTCCCAGGGCTCCCAGCTGGGGAATTGCATCGAGAGGGCCCGGCCCTACTACGAGGCCAGGAGGAGAGCCAAGGAGGTGCCGGGGGTTTGGGGGGAAAAAGGGGGAAAACGGGAAAATTCGGGGAAAAAATGGGAAAATTTGGGGAAAAATGGGAAAATTTGGGGGAAAAACCTCCAAAAATCACAGGAAAAATGGGAATTTTCATCCCAAGTCCCATCCACTACGAGGGCAGGAGGAAAGGCAAGGAGGTAGGGGAGTTTCGGGGGAAAAAAGGGGAAAAATGGGAAAATTAGGGGAGAAAATGGGAAAGTTTGGGGAAAAAATGGGAAAAATCGGGGAAAAAATGGGAAAATTCGGGGAAAAAATGGGGAAAAAACGGGAAAAAAGCTCCAAAAATGGCAGGAAAAATGGGAATTTTCATCCCAAGTCCCATCCACTATGAGGGCAGGAGGAAAGGCAAGGAGGTAGCGGGGGTTTGGGGGTAAAAAGGGGAAAATGGGAAAATTCGGGGAAAAAATGGGAAAAAAGCTCCAAAAATCGCAGGAAAAATGGGAATTCCCATCCCAAACCTTCTCCACCCATCCCAAACCTTCTCCCTCCATCCCAAACCTCCAATCTCATCCCAAACCTTCTCCTGCTGATCCCAAACCTTCTCCAACCCATCCCAAACCTTCTCCATCCATCCCAAACCTTCTCCAACCCATCCCAAACCTTCTCCAACCCATCCCAAACCTTCTCCAACCCATCCCAAACCTTCTCCAATCCATCCCAAACCTTCTCCACCCATCCCAAACCTTCTCCATCCATCTCAAACCTTCTCCAATCCCATTCCCACCCATCCCAAACCTTCTCCAACTCATCCCAAACCTTCTCCAACCCATCCCAAACCTTCTCCAATCCATCCCAAACCTTCTCCAACCCATCCCAAACCTTCTCCAACCCATCCCAAACCTTCTCCAACCCATCCCAAACCTTCTCCATCCATCCCAAACCTTCTCCAACCCATCCCAAACCTTCTCCAACCCATCCCAAACCTTCTCCAACCCATCCCAAACCTTCTCCAACCCATCCCAAACCTTCTCCACCCATCCCAAACCTTCTCCAACCCATCCCAAACCTTCTCCAACCCATCCCAAACCTTCTCCAACCCATCCCAAACCTTCTCCAACCCATCCCAAACCTTCTCCAACCCATCCCAAACCTTCTCCAACCCATCCCAAACCTTCTCCATCCATCCCAAACCTTCTCCAACCCATCCCAAACCTTCTCCAACCCATCCCAAACCTTCTCCAACCCATCCCAAACCCTCTCCAACCCATCCCAAACCTTCTCCAATCCCACTCCCACCCATCCCAAACCTTCTCCTGCTGATCCCAAACCCCATCCCACCCCAACCAAACTCCACCGAAACCCCTCGGGGCGCATCCCAGAACTCCCAAAACTCCCAGAACTCCCGGCATTCCCGGCATTCCCGGCGTTGCCGCCCCGGCAGGCGCAGCAGGAGACGCAGCGGGCGGCGCTGCGCTACGAGCGGGCGGTGGGCATGCACAACGCGGCGCGGGAGATGGTCTTCGTGGCCGAGCAGGGCATGGCCAACGGCAAGAACCGCCTGGACCCCACCTGGCAGGAGATGCTCAACCACGCCACCAGGAAGGTGGGAGTCACCTGGAGGGTTTGGGAGTGGTGGGAGTGGGGTTGGAGAAGGTTTGGGATGGGTGGGAATGAGATTGGAGAAGGTTTGGGGTGGGTTGGAGAAGGTTTGGGATGGGTTGGAGAAGGTTTGGGATCAGCAGGAGAAGGTTTGGGATGGGTTGGAGAAGGTTTGGGATGGGTGGAGAAGGTTTGGGATGGGTTGGAAAAGGTTTGGGATGGGTGGAGAAGGTTTGGGATGGATGGAGAAGGTTTGGGATGGATTGGAGAAGGTTTGGGATCAGCAGGAGAAGGTTTGGGATGGGTTGGAGAAGGTTTGGGATGGATGGAGAAGGTTTGGGATGGGTTGGAGAAGGTTTGGGATGGGTTGGAGAAGGTTTGGGATGGGTTGGAGAAGGTTTGGGATGGGTTGGAGAAGGTTTGGGATGGGTTGGAGAAGGTTTGGGATGGATTGGAGAAGGTTTGGGATGGATGGAGAAGGTTTGGGATCAGCAGGAGAAGGTTTGGGATGGATGGAGAAGGTTTGGGATGGATGGAGAAGGTTTGGGATGGGTTGGAGAAGGTTTGGGATGGGTGGAGAAGGTTTGGGATGGGTGGAGAAGGTTTGGGATGGGTGGAGAAGGTTTGGGATCAGCAGGAGAAGGTTTGGGATGGGTTGGAGAAGGTTTGGGATGGGTTGGAGAAGGTTTGGGATGGATGGAGAAGGTTTGGGATGGGTTGGAGAAGGTTTGGGATGGGTTGGAGAAGGTTTGGGATGGATGGAGAAGGTTTGGGATGGGTTGGAGAAGGTTTGGGATCAGCAGGAGAAGTTCTCTCATTCCCAACCATTTTTTGGAGCCGTTTCCTCATTTTTCAGGGGTTTTTTTGGGGAATTTTTCCCATTCCCAGACATTTCTGGGAATTTCCTTCATTCCCAAGTCCAACCCACCCCGTTCCCAACCCAATTTTGGGTGAATTTTCCCCCATTTCGGAGCCGTTTTTCGCTCGTTTCTCGCCCGATTTTCGCTCATTTTTCGCTCGATTTTCACCCAATTTTCACCAGGATTTTTGGGAATTTCCCCTTTCCCAACCATTTTTCCAAGATTTCCTTCATTCCAAGTCAAACCAACCCCATTCCCAACCCAATTTTGGGTCGATTCTCCCCCATTTTGGAGCCGTTTTTCGCCCGTTTCTCGCCCGATTTTCGCTCATTTTTCGCTCGTTTTTTTCCCGATTTTCACCAGAATTTTTGGGAATTTCCCCTCATTCCCAACCATTTTTCCAAGATTTCCTTCATTCCAAGTCAAACCCACCCCATTCCCAACCCAATTTTGGGTCAATTTTCCCCCATTTCGGAGCCATTTTTTGCCCGATTCTCCCCCGATTTTCACTCATTTTTCGCTCGATTTTCACCCAATTTTCACCGGGATTTTTGGGAATTTCTTTTATTCCCAACCATTTCTCCAAGATTTCCTTCATTCCCAAGTCGAACCAACCCCATTCCCAACCCAATTTTGGGTCGATTCTCCCCCATTTCGGAGCCGTTTTTTGCCCATTTCTCGCCTGATTTTTGCTCGTTTTTCACTCGTTTTTCACCCAATTTTCACCAGAATTTTTGGGAATTTCTTTCATTCCCAACCATTTTCTCAGGATTTCCTTCATTCCAAGTCAAACCAACCCCATTCCCAACCCAATTTTGGGTGAATTTTCCCCCATTTCGGAGCCATTTTTCGCTCGTTTCTCGCCCGATTTTCGCTCATTTTTCACTCGTTTTTCGCTCATTTTTCGCTCGATTTTCACCCAATTTTCACCAGGATTTTTGGGAATTTCCCCTTTCCCAACCATTTTTCCAAGATTTCCTTCACTCCAAGTCAAAACAACCCCATTCCCAACCCAATTTTGGGTCGAATTTCCCCCATTTCGGAGCCGTTTTTGGCTCGTTTCTCGCCCGATTTTTGCTCATTCTTCACCCAATTTTCACCCAATTTTCACCAGGATTTTTGGGAATTTCCCCTCATTCCCAACCATTTTTCCAAGATTTCCTTCATTCCAAGTCCAACCAACCCCATTCCCAACCCAATTTTGGGTCGATTCTCCCCCATTTCGGAGCCTTTTTTTGCCCATTTCTCACCCGATTTTCACTCATTTTTCGCTCGATTTTCACCCAATTTTCACCAGGATTTTTGGGAATTTCTTTCATTCCCAACCATTTTTCCAAGATTTCCTTCATTCCCAAGTCCAACCAACCCCATTCCCAACCCAATTTTGGGTGAATTCTCCCCCATTTCGGAGCCGTTTTTTGCTCGTTTTTCGCTCATTTTTCGCTCGTTTTTTTCCCGATTTTCACCAGAACTTTTGGGAATTTCCCCTTTCCCAACCATTTTTCCAAGATTTCCTTCATTCCAAGTCAAACCCACCCCATTCCCAACCCAATTTTGGGTGAATTTTCCCCCATTTCGGAGCCGTTTTTCGCTCGTTTCTCGCCCGATTTTCGCTCATTTTTCACTCGTTTTTTGCTCATTTTTCACCCGATTTTCACCGGAATTTTGGGATTTTCCTCCCCCACGAGAATCCCAGGACTTTTTCCCCCCAATTCCAGGTGAACGAGGCGGAGCAGGAGCGCCTGTGGAGCGAGCGGGAGCACCAGCGGGTGACGCGGCAGTGCCAGCAGGCCGAGGCCGAGGTGCAGCGGCTGCAGAAATCCCTGCGCCGCGACATCGCCCGCAGCCGCCCCTACTTCGAGCTCAAAGCCCAGTTCAACCAGAAGCTGGAGGTAAAAAAACCGGGAGAAAAAAAGGAATTAAACCCCAGAATTCCCAAGAATTCCCGGAATTTTTTCCCGTTTTTTTTTTTCCCCTTTTCCAGGAGCACAAATCCCGGGTGAACTCCCTGGAATCTTCCGTGGCCCAGGCCAAGCTGAGGTACTCGGTGGCGTTGAGGAACCTGGAGCAGATCAGCGAGGAGATCCACGCCCGCCGATTCCAGAGGATCCTGCGGAAAAAACAGCGGGAAAACCCCCTGGGGGCCGAGGGGGGATCCCGAAACGCCGAAATCCCGGGAGTTCCCGGCGGGGTGGCCGAGGAAAAGGCGGCGGAAAGCCGGAGGATTCCCGGGATTTTGGGTGAAAACTCGACGGGGATCAGCAGAATTCCCGGAATTTTGGGTGAAAACCCGGCAGAAACGGGGAGAATTCCCGGAATTCTGAGTGAAAACTCAACAGGAATTCCCGGAATTTTGGGTGAGAACTCAACAGGAATTCCTGGAATTCTGGGTGAAAGCTCAACAGGAATTCCTGGAATTTTGGGTGAGAACTCATCGGGAATCACCAGAATTCCTGGAATTTTGGGTGAAAACTCATCAGGAATCACCAGAATTCCTGGAATTTTGGGCGAAAACCTGGCAGGAATTCCCGGAATTCCGGGCGAAAACCCCACGGAAAGGGACGGAATTCCCGGCCTTTCCAGCTCCGGGGATTCCCTGTCGGTGCTGAGCCTCCAAACCATCGCCTCGGACCTGCAGAAATTCGACTCCGTGGAACATTTGGCGGGAATTCCCGGGATTTCGGGAATTCCCGACGCGCTGAGCCTGCACAGCGAGGAGCTGGGAGAGGAGAGGGAGAGGAGGAGGAATTTTCGGCATCACCGGAGCGTCAGCCTTTAAGATTTTTTTGGGGCTTTTTTGGGAATTCTGAGGGGAAATTTTGGGGAGAGAAACGGTGAAATTCAGGGAGATGTTCGGAAAAAAAAATCCCGGGAAAATCGTAAAAAAATTCCGGGAGAAATCGCTCGAAAAAGTCTGGAGGAAATCCTGGGAAAAGCTCGAGGAAATCCTAAAAATTCCTGGGGAATCCTGAAAAAAAAAAAATCCCCCCCAAAAAAAGTCCTGAGGGAAATCCTGAAAAATTCCAGGAAATCCAGAAAAAAATTCCCAAAAAGTCTCAAGGAAATCCTGAAGGAAATCCTGAAAAAAATCCTGGAAAAATCCCACCAAAAAGTCTCAAGAAATCCTGAAAATTCCCAAAATGTCCCAGGAAATCCTGAAAAATTCCAACCTCCCCCCCCCAAATTGGAATTGCCAAAAAATCCCACAAAATCCAACCGAAATCCCCATGAAATCCCAGGAATCCCTGAAAAAAATCCCAAAATTCCCCCCAAAAATCCCCAAATTTTCCCCAAAAACCCCACAAACTCCCAAGGAAATCCCACAAAATTCCAGGAATTCCCAAAAAAAACTCCCAAGGAATTGGATTTGGTGTCCAAGGGAATTCCCAGAGGGGAATTTGGGATTTTAATCCTGGGAATTTGGGGGTCAAATCCTTGAAATTCGGGATTTTTGGGGCTTCAATCTCTGGGATTTGGGGAATTTGGGATTTTTTTTTGGGAATAAATCCCTGGAATTTGGGAGGACTTGGGGAGAAATCCCTGGAATTTGGTGGAATTTGGGTTTCAATCCCAGGATTTGAGGGATTTTCCAGAATCCCATCCCACAAAATTCCCAACCTTGGGGTGGATTTCCCCCCAAAATTCCCAATTTTTTTTTTGAGAGAATTCCCTTTTTTCCACCCAAATTGGGCTGGAGCCCAATTGCACTAAAAAAATGGGATCAGGAATTTTTTGGGAATTCCAGGAATTTTGGGATTTTTGAGGAGGGGGGGCTGTGATGAGAACTCCCCCAGTTCGAGGCAGCCCTGAGAATTTCCAGGGATTTTAATTCCGATTTTATTTTCCAGCTCCCAAAAAAAAAAAATAAAAATTCCTCCAAAATCCTCCCCCAGCCCCGCCTGGAATTCCGGGAAATCCGGGAAAAATTTGGGAATTCAGGGGAGGGAGGGGGGTGGAAAAAAAAAAAAAAATCCCCCCCAGAAATTGTTGATATCAATAAAATTCCTTCTTGTTGTAATTCCTTCTTTTCCAATCCCCACATTCCCAAGATTTTTTTCCCCCTCATCCGTGAATTTTTTTGGGATAATTCCACTTTTTTTTTTTTAGGAATTTTTTGGTGTTTTCCCCCTTTTTTGTGGGGAATTTTTTTGTGTTTTCCCATTTATTTTATGGGGATTTTCCCATTTTTTTGGGGTGAACTTTATTCCAATTTTTTGTCCCCAATCCAAATATTTTTCCCCGCCTTGGAAAAACCCTTAAAAAATGGGAAAATCCCAAAAAAAAGTCAAACCAGGAACATCCCTCCCCTAAAAAAAAAAAGGTGGGAAAATCCCAGAAAAATTTGGAATATCCCCAAAAAACAGGAATAAATTCTTTCCCCTAAAAAAGGTGGGAAATCCCTGGAAAAAAAGGGTGAAAATCCCAAAAAAAAGTGGGAAAATTCACCCCAAAAAACTGGAAAAATCAGAAAAAGAAAAAAAAAGAGGAAAAGCCAAAAAAAAATTGGGAAACCTCCCCCCCCAGAAAAGGAACTCGCCCCAAAAAAATGGGAAAACCTGAAAAAAAAGGTGGAAAGCTCCTCTAAAAAACCAGGAAAATGTCAAAAAATGGGAAAATCCCCCCGAAATGGGGAAAAAAAACCCCAAAAAGGTTAAAAATCCCCCCAAAATCCGCATTTGAAACCGATTTTCCAAGGAAAAAAAAAAAAATAACCACACTCCAGGCAGAGCAAATCTGGGAATTTCTCTTTTATTTCAATTGGTGGGAAAAAGGCAGCCAATTCCGACGGCGCCGGGGAGAAAATTCCGGAATTTCGGCCGGGAAAGGGAATTTTTCCCAAAAAAAAAAAACAAAAAAAAAAAGAAAATTCAGCTTTGTCTCGAGCTCGGAAATTCGGGAATTTCTTGGATTCGTCGAATTTTGGGATAATTTGGGATAATTTTTGCCCAAATTTTTCAATATTCTCATCGCCCTTCGTCTTCTCTTTCCCGTTTTCTGTAATTTTTCCATAATTCTCCCCCGTTTTTCCACATTTTCCATTATTTTTCCAGTATTATTCCATTGTTTTTCCATTGTTTTTCCATTATTTTTTCCACATTTTCCCACATTTTCCATTTTTTCCCCCATTTTCCCTCTTTCCTCACCACCAACTCCCTCCCTTTTCCATAAAAACCACGAATCCTTCCCAGAAAATCTCCGGAATTTCTCCATTTTTCCGTTGAAATCTCGCAATTCCCATTTTTTCCAAGAATCTTCTCTTTTTCCAGAATAAAAAAAAAATTCATTTCCAGCCTTAATTCCTTTTTTTTTCCCCTGGAATTTCCCCTCTTTTTTTTTTTTTTCCATTTCTCGGAATTCTTCCTTTTTTCCAATTCATATTTTTAATTTTTCTTCATTTTTCCCCCCCCTCATTCCCGGATTTTTTTTTCCCGCCCCCTCATTTTGGAAAAATCCGGAATTTTTTCCCGCCCCCATCCCTTAAAAAAAATTCCTGCAAAATTCACCACGAACACGAAGGGAAAATCCGCAAAAAAACCACAAAATTCCCGAAAAATTCCACGGAATTCCCGGAAAACGACGGCGGAATTTGGGGTCAACCAATCCCAGTTGGGCACTGGGAGCGCTGGGAATGCTGGGAAGGGACCAGAACCATGGAATGATAGGAATTCTCCATCTTCCCAATTAATTAATGAATGAATTCACCCCTAATTAATTAGAGATCGTTAATTACCCATGGGAATTCATTGGGACCAAACCCAACCTTGGCTCTTGGGTTGGCCAATCCCAGTTGGGCACCGGGAGCGCTGGGAATGCTGGGAAGAGACCGGAACCATGGAATTATGGGAATTCCCCATCTCCCCAATTAATTAATGAATGAATTCAATCCTAATTAATTAGAGATCATTAATTACCCATGGGAATTCATTGGGAGCAAACCCAACCTTGGGTCTTGGGTTGGCCAATCCCAGTTGGGCACTGGGAGCGCTGGGAATACTGGGAAGGGACCAGAAAACCATGGAATGATGGGAATTCCCCATCTCTCCAATTAATTAATGAATTCAATCCTAATTAATTAGAGATTGTTAATTACCCATGGGAATTCATTGGGAGCAAACCCAACCTTGGGTCTTGGGTTGGCCAATCCCAGTTGGGCACCGGGAGCGCTGGGAATGCTGGGAAGGGACCAGAACCATGGAATGATGGGAATTCCCCATCTCCCCAATTAATTAATGAAAGAATTCACCCCTAATTAATTAGAGATCATTAATTACCCACGGGAACGAGTTGGGACCAAACCCAACCTTGGCTCTTGGGCTTGGCCAATCCCAGTTGGGCACTGGGAGCGCTGGGAATGCTGGGAAGGGACCAGAACCACGGAATGATGGGAATTCCCCATCTCCCCAATTAATTAATGAATGAATTCAATCCTAATTAATGAGAGATCATTAATTACCCATGGGAATTCATTGGGACCAAACCCAACCTTGGCTCTTGGGTTGGCCAATCCCAGTTGGGCACCGGGAGCGCTGGGAATGCTGGGAAGGGACCGGAACCATGGAATGATGGGAATTCCCCATCTCCCCAATTAATTAATGAATGAATTCACCCCTAATTAATTAGAGATCATTAATTAGCCACCAACTTTGAATGGGAATTCATTGGGACCAAACCCAACGTTGGCTCTTGGGTTGGCCAATCCCAGTTGGGCACTGGGAGCGCTGGGAATGCTGGGAAGGGACTGGAACCATGGAATGATGGGAATTCCCCATCTACCCAATGAATGAATTCAATCCTAATTAATTAGAGATCGTTAATTGATGAACAAAACTGAATGGGAATTCAATGGGACCAAACCCATTGTTGGCTCTTGGCTTGGCCAATCCCAGTTGGGCACCGGGAGCACCGGGAATGCCGGGAAACGACCACACCCATGGAATGATGGGAACCCCCCACTCATTAACCAACCCCAACCCCTAATTAACCCCCCCACCCCTAATTACCCACCGACCCCGCCGGAAACCCCGGGAAGGCCCGGCCCGGCAAGGCCAACGCCCAGGGCAGCTCCAAGGCCGCCGGCACGGCCGAGGAGCCCGGGAAGGCCGGGAAAGCCAAAACTCCGGGCGCCGAGGAGGAAGAGGAGGAGGAAGAAGAGGTGGAAGAGGAAGAGGAAGAGGCGGCGCCGGCCTTGGCGTGGGTGCGCTGGTGCCGGTTGAGGTGGGAGCTGCGGCTGAAGCACTTCCCGCACTCGGGGCACTTGTAGGGCTTCTCGCCGGTGTGGACGCGGCGGTGGATGGTCAGCTCGGAGCGCTGGATGAAGCTCTTGCCGCACTCGGAGCACTGGAAGGGTTTTTCCCCCAAATGGATCCGCTGGTGCTTGATGAGGTTGGAGGAGACGCTGAAGCACTTCCCGCACTCCCGGCAGGCGTAGGGCTTCTCGCCGGTGTGCATCCGCCGGTGCTTGGTCAGGTCGGATTTTTGGATGAAGCCCTTGGAGCACTCGGGGCACTTGTAGGGTTTCTCGCCCAGGTGGGTGCGTTGGTGCTTGATGAGGTTGGAGCGGACGCCGAAGCTCTTGCCGCACTCGGCGCACTTGTAGGGCTTCTCGCCCGTGTGCATCCGCCGGTGCTTGGCCAGCGCCGAGTTCTGCCCGAAGCTTTTGCCGCACTCGGGGCAGGCGTAGGGCTTCTCGCCGGTCTGGGTGCTTTGATCCTTCAAATTCGAGCCCAAACTCGACCCCGAAACGGGATTTTTCCCGCACTCGCCGCATTTCTCCTCCCACGCCGAGCTCCCGTCCTCCCCCGCAATCCGGCAGCGCTTCTGGAAGCTCTTGCCGGGTTTTTTCCCCTCGGTTTTGCCGCATTCGTGGCACGGCTCTTGGTGGATCTTCCGGTGCCGCTCCAAGTGGGAGCTTTGGGAGAAGCTCTTCCCGCAGCTCCCGCAGCGGAAAGGTTTCTCCCCCATGTGGATGCGCCGGTGCCGATCCAAGTGGGAGCTCCAGGAGAAGCTCTTCCCGCACTCCCGGCACTCGTAGGGTTTGCCGGGAGCGTGGCCGCGCCGGTGCTGCGCCAGCGCCGCCGCCGCGCCGAAGCCTTTCCCGCGCTCGCCGCACTTGTGGGGTTTTTCCGCCGATTCCCGACGGGTTTTGGGAATTTGGGGGTTTTTCGGGATCTCGCCGCGCTCCGGCGAGCCCGCCCCGCACTCGGCGCAACGCCCCGCCGCCGGTTCTACCACCGCGGCGTGGGTTCGGCGATGCCGATCCAGGTGGGAGCTCCACGAGAAGCTCTTCCCGCACTCCTGGCACTCGTAGGGCTTCTCGCCGGTGTGGATCCGCCGGTGCCGCTCCAGGTGGGAATTCCAGTTGAACCCCTTCCCGCAATCCCCGCACTTGTAGGGTTTCTCCTCCAGGTGAAGCTTCTGGTGCTTCACCAAGCCCGAGCTGGCCGGGAAGCTCTTGCCGCAGACGCCGCACCGGCACGGCGCCGCGCCGCCGTGGACCCGCTGGTGCTGGATGAAGGCCGAGCCCACGCTGAAGGATTTCCCGCAATCCGGGCACTTGTAGGGGTTCTCCCCGGCGTGGCGCCGCCGGTGCGTCACCAAACTCGAGCTCAGCCGAAAGCTCTTCCCGCACTCGGGGCACTTGTGCGCCCGTTCCGTCCCCCGCCGGCGTTTCGGCGGCGCCAGAGCTTTGCCGCAGTCGTGGCACCGCAGGTCGCCGGCCGGCGCTTTCTTCCAGCCGCATTTCCCTCGCCGTTTCCCCGGGAGTTTCCGGGGTTCCGTTTCCCCTCCCGGCGTCTCGGCCCTGCCGGGTTTGGCCTCCTCGGGGCTCTCGGGGGGTTTGGGGTTCGGCGCCGGCGGCGTCGCGGCGATTTCGGTTTTCTCCGGGGGGTTCGGCGGCGGCTCCTCCTCCTCCTCCTCGTCGCTCGGCGAGGCCGCGGCGGCGTCTGGAGAGGGGGAAAAAAGGGGTCTTGGGGAGGTCTTTTTGGGGTTTTGGGAATTTTTGGGGGTCTTGGAGGCCGTTTTGGGGGTCTTGAGGGAGTTTTGGGGAGGTTTGGGGGTTTGGGGAGAGTTTTTGGGGATCTTGGTTGGTTTGGCCAACTGGAAGAGTCCAAACCCGCTCTGGGTTGGGTTGGAAGAGTCCAAACCCTCTCTTGGTTGGGTTGACCAACTGGAAGAGTCCAACCCCACTCTTGGTTGAGTTGACCGACCCCGCTCGCGGTTGGCTTGGCCAACTGGAAGAGTCCAAACCCGCTCTGGGTTGGATTGACCAACCAGAACATCCAAACCCTCTCTTGGTTGGGTTGGAAGAGTCCAAACCCACTCTTGGTTGGGTTGACCAACCAATCTCTTGGTCTCGTTGACCAACTGGAAGAGCCCAACCACGGCCTAGGTTGGCTTGGCCAACTGGAACATCCAAACCCTCTCTTGGTTGGGTTGATCAACTGGAAGAGTCCAAACCCACCCTTGGTTGAGTTGACCGACCCCGCTCGCGGTTGGCTTGGCCAACTGGAAGAGCCCAACCCATTGCTGGTCGCGTTGGCCAACTGGAAGAGCCCAACCATGGCTTAGGTTGGCTTGGCCAACTGGAAGAGTCCAAACCCGTTTTGGGTTGGGTTGACCAACCAGAACATCCAACCCCACTCTTGGTTGGGTTGACCGACCCAACTCATGGTTGGCTTGGCCAACTGGAAGAGCCCAACCCATTGGCGGTCGCGTCGGCCAACTGGAAGAGCCACGCCCCCGTTGGCCACGCCCCCCCCTTGACTCACCGGCGCCCAGGCCGCGTCTCCGGTGCGATTCGGCGAAGGCGGTGATCCGCGGCCAGCTGATGGCGATCTCCTCGGCTGCCGGGAGCAATTCATTTTAATTAATTAATTAATTAATTAATTAAAGCCGATGAATTGCGATCGGAGGGGTGGATTTGAGGCGGTTTTTATTCCGATTTTTTTAATTGAAGCCGATTCGTTTTGATTTGAGAGTCTCATTTCAGGCAGTTTTATTCTGATTTTTTAATTAAAGCCCAATTAATTTAGATTTCAGGGTTCAATTTGAGGCGTTTATTATTCTGACTTTTTAATTAAGCCCAATTAATTTAGATTTGAGAGAAATTTAAGGCGTTTTTATTCCAATATTTTAATTAAACACAATTAATTTAGATTCGAGAGAAATTCCAGGCGTTTTAATTCCGATATTTTAATTAAGCCCAATTCATTTAGATTGGAGGGTTTAATTTCAGGCATTTTAATTCCAATTTTTTAATTAAGCCCAATTATAATTTCAATTTCAGCGTTTAATTTCAGGTGCTTTTATTCCAATTTTTTAATTTAACCAAATTAATTCAATTTGAGCCTTGAACTAAATTCCCTTTTTTTCTTTTTAATTAAATAATTTCAATTTTAGGGTGGAAAATTCCGGATTTTGATCCCCAAATTAAAGAAAAAACCCAAGGGAATTTGGGTTCTTACCCAAGGAAATGACGCTCTCGTAGCTCTCCTGCATCTCCTCCCAAAATTATCCCGAATTTTTGGGGAAAAAAATCCCAAATTCCTGGAATTCCGACAGCTCCGGGTCAAATCTTTGGGATCCTGTGGGGGGAAAAAAAAATACAAATCTTTAAATTTGGGGTTTTTTTCGTGTTTTGGGGGAATTTTAAAGGGAATTTTTTGGGGGGGAATCGAGGAATTTTGGGGCAAATAAAATAAATTTTCCACCTTAATTCTGGTTTTTTTCCCCAAATTTGGGGAGGGTTTTCCATGGAAAAGGAATTCTGGGAATGAAGGAGTTAAAATAAAAAAAAAGAAAAGGGATTTTATTTTAAATTATTTTAATGAGGGGGCGCTGGAATTGAAAGGAATTAAAAAATGAGGGGGGGGGAATGGGGGGAAAAAGGGGGAAAACGGGAAAAAAGGGGAATAAAAATAGGGAAAAACCGGGAAAAATGGGAAATAAAGGAATTAAAAAATGA
>JADMLD010000624.1:0-25534 GCA_017589585.1 Phylloscopus whistleri
TGGGGGTAATGGGGGTGATGGAGGTGGTGGGATAAAGGGGGTAATGGGGTTAATGGGGTAACGGGGGGTGATAGGGCAATGGGGGGTATTGGGGTGGTGGGGGTAATGGGGGTAATGCAGATAATGGGGTTCTGGGGGGATGGGGTGATGGGGTAATGGAGTAATAGGGGTAGTGGGGGTACTGGGAGTGATGAGGGTATTGGGGTGATGGGGGTATTGGAGTAGTGGGGGTGATGGGGGGAGTAATGGGGTGATGGGGGTATTGGGGTGATGGGGTTTCTGGGGGTGCTGGGGGTAATGGAGGTAATGGGATAATGGAGGTAATGGGGGTAATGGGGTAATGGGGGGAGTTTTGGGGTGATGGGGGTAATGGGGGTAATGAGAATGTGGGGGGGTAATGGAGTGATGAGGTAATGGGGGTAGTGGGGGTAATGGAGGGAGTAATGGGGGGGTAATGGGATAATGGGGGTAATGGTGGTATTGGGTGGTGGGGGGTAATGGGGTAAAGGGGGTGGTGGGGTAATGGGGATATTGCAGTAATGAGGGTATCGGGGTGATGGGGATAACGAGGGTGTTGGGGGTGATGGGGGAGTAATGGGGGTGATGGGGTAATGGGGGTATTGGGGTGATGGGGTACTGGGGTGATGGGATTGTGGGGTAATGCAGATAATGGGGTACTGGCGTAATGGAGGTAATGGGACGATTGGGGTTTTTGGAGGCATTTCTGTTTATTTTAGGCACCATTTTCCTGTTTCTTTAACCCCCAAAACCTCCTGACCCCCCCAAAAACGCTCTCTGCCCCCCTAGGCGACACAGCCTCCAACCTGGGCAGCGCCGTGGACGAGCTGATGCGCCACCAGCCCACGCTCAAGACCGACGCCACCACCGCCATCATCAAGGTGACAACTCGGGGACCCTCAGGGGGTTCCAGGACCCCCCCAAAAATCCATCCAGACCCCCCCCTAAACCCCCCTCCATCCTTCCCCCAGCTGCTGGAGGAGATCTGCAGCCTGGGCCGGGACCCCAAGTACATCTGCCAGAAGCCGTCGATGCAGAAGGCGGACGGGACGGCGGCGGCGCCGCCCCCGCGCTCGCCCCACGCCGCCGAGGAGGCCTCGAGCGAGGATGAGGAGGAGGAGGAGGTGCAGGCCATGCAGAGCTTCGGGGCTGCCCAGCAGAGCGAGGCCGAGCCCAGCCAGAGGTGAGGAGGGGTGGGGAGGGGGGCGTTTGAGGAGGTGGGGGGTCAGCGGGGTGTCCCCAAGGGGCTGTGGTGTCCCCGGGTCACTGTGGGTGTCCCCAAGGGTCTGTGGTGTCCCCAGGTCCCTGTGGGGTCTCCAGGTCACCAGGGGTGTCCCCAAGGGTCTGTGGTGTCCCCAGGTCATCGTGGGTGTCCCCAGGTCACTGTGGGGTCCCCAGGTCACCGTGGTGTCCCTAAGGGTCTGTGGTGTCCCCAGGGGTGTTCCCAGGTCACCATGGTGTTCCCAGGTCACTGTGGGGTCCCCAGGTCACAGGGTGGTCTCAGGGGTCTCTGCCTCTGATTTTATTTTCTGGGCTGGGGGCTCACACCTCCCTGACACCCCCCCTGTGTTGCAGCGTGGTGGGCACGGAGGAGCGCATCCCCATCCCGCTGATGGACTACATCCTCAACGTGGTGAGGAGGGGGTTAGGGGGGTTTGGGAGGGGATTTATTGGGGTTTGGGGAGGGTTTGGGGGGAATTTAGTGGGGTTTGGAGGGTTTTAGGGGGAATTTATTGGGGTTTGGGGGTTTCATTGGAGTTTGGGGGGCTTTAGGGGGGGATTTATGGGGGTTTGGGGGGGTTTTATGTGGGATTTTAGGGGGATTTATTGGGGTTTGGGGGGCTTTAGGGGGGATTTATGGGGGTTTGGGGGGTTTCATTGGAGTTTGGGGGGCTTTAGGGGGGATTTATGGGGGTTTGCAGGGTATTTATTGGGGTTTGGGGAGGGTTTGGGGGTCCCCAGTGCTCCAGAGCCCCCCCTGAGCCCCTTTTTCTTGTCCCCAGATGAAGTTTGTGGAGTCCATCCTGAGCAACAACACCACGGACGATCACTGCCAGGAGTTCGTGGCCCAGCGGGGGCTGCGGCCGCTCGTCACCATCCTGGGGCTGCCCAACCTGCCCGTGGACTTCCCCACCTCTGCAGCCTGCCAGGCCGTGGCTGGGGTCTGCAAATCCATCCTGGTGAGGGGCTGGGGGCCAAAAATCCATCCTGGGGTCTGCAAATCCATCCTGGTGAGGGGCTGGGGGCTGCAGGTCCATCCTAGTGTGGACTCTGGTGATGCTCTGTGTGTTCTCTGTGTCCCTTCAGTCACTGTCCCACGAGCCCCAGGCTCTCCAGGATGGTTCAGTGTCCCTCAGTGTCCCCAATGTCCCTTTGCTGTCCCCCCAGACGCTGTCCCACGAGCCCAAGGTGCTGCAGGAGGGGCTGGTGCAGCTGGAGGCCAATGCCCCCAATGTCCCCAATGTCCCCAGTGTCCCCAGTGCCCCCAATGTCCCCAATGTCCCCAATGTCCCCAATGTCCCCTCTCTGTCCCCAGACGCTGTCCCACGAGCCCAAGGTGCTGCAGGAGGGGCTGGTGCAGCTGGAGGCGGTGCTGTCGGCGCTGGAGCCGCTGCACCGGCCCATCGAGGCCCCGGGGGGCTCGGTGCTGCTGCGGGAGCTGGCGGGGGCCGGGGCCGTGCCCGACGCCACCCTGTCGGCCCAGGCCACCCCCCTGCTGCACGCCCTGACCGCCGCCCACGCCTTCATCATGATGTTCGTGCACACCTGCAGGGTGGGACAGGTGAGGGGAAGGGGCTTTGGGGGGGTTGGAGAGGGGTTTGGGGGGTTCAAATGGGGTTTGGGGGGGTTTGAAAGGGATTTGGGGAGTTGGAACGAGGGTTGGGGGGGTTCAAATGGGGTTTGGGGGGGTTCAGATGGGGTTTGGGGTGTTGGAACAAGGGTTGGGGGGGTTCAAATGGGGTTTGGGGGAGTTGGAGAGGGGTTTGGGGGATTCAGATGGAGTTTGGGGGGGTTTGGGGGGCTTAGGGAGGAGTTTGGGGGGTTTGGAAAGAGGTTTTGGGGGTTTGGAGAGGGGTTTGGGGGGGTTTGAAAGGTGTTGGTGGGGCTTGTAGAGGGGTTTGGGGGGTTTCAAATGGAGTTTTGGGGAGTTGGAACAAGGGTTGGGGGGTTCAAATGGGATCTGGGGGGATCTGGAAGGGATTTGAGGGGGTTTATAAGAAGTTTGGGGGGATTGAAAGGGGTTTGGGGGGGTGAGAATGGAGTTTGGGTGGGCTTGAAAGAAGCTTGGTGGGGTTCAAATGGGGTTTGGGGGGTTGGAGAGAAATTTGGGGGTGTTGGGGATGAGTTTGGGGGGTTTAAAAGGGGTTTGGGGGCTGTGGGGTCTGACGGGGGGTTTGGGGGTCCCGCTGTCCCCCCAGAGCGAGATCAGGGCCATCTCTGTGAACCAGTGGGGCTCCCAGCTGGGGCTGAGCGTGCTGGGCAAGCTGAGCCAGCTCTACTGCTCACTGGTGTGGGAGAGCACGGTGCTGCTGAGCCTCTGCACCCCCAACAGGTACTGGGGGCACTGGGAGGCACTGGGGGGGACTGGGGGAGGCACTGGGAGGGACTGGGAGGGGCTGGGAGGGATTGGGGGACACTGAGGGACACTGGGCTGAGCCATCTGTGCTGCTTTGCTGATGAGGTGCTCCCCAAACGAACACTTGGGGGGCACTGGGGGGCACTGGGAAGGACTGGGAGGGCACTGGGTGACACTGGGGAGGAACTGGAGAGGGTTTGGAAGACACTGGGGGGCACTGGGCTGAGCCATCTCTGCTGCTTGCTGGTGTGATGCCCCCCAAACGGACACTTGGGGGGCACTGAGGGTCACTTGGGGGGCACTGGGGGGGCACTGGGGGGCACTGGGGGGCTGAGCGGTGCCCAGGAGGTGCCCCCAGCCCGGTGCCCCCCCCGTGCCCCCCCAGCCTCCCCCCAGGCTGTGAGTTTGGCCAGGCTGACATGCAGAAACTGGTGCCCAAGGAGGAGAGAACGGCCCCCAGCCCCCCCCAGGGCGGCCGCAGGGCAGGTGGGGCTTGGGGGGAGTTTAGGGGGGGCTTGGGGGGGATTATGGGGGTTTGGGGGGGGTTAGGGGGGCTTTAGGGGGGAGTTATTGGGGTTTGGGGGGGTTTATGGGGGTTTGGGGGGCTGGGGAGGGTCTCAGTGGGGAAGGTCTCTGTGAGGAGGGGTTGGCGTTGGGGGGTCTCTGTGGGAAAGGTCAATTTGGGGGGGGTCTCAGGTTTTGGGGGGGGTCTCAGTAGGAAAGGTCAGTTTGGGGGGGGGATCTCTGTAGGAAATGTCAGTTTGGGGGGATTTCTGTGGGAAGGGTCACTTCTGGGGGGGGTCTCTGTGGGGAAGGGTCAGTTTGGGGGGATTTCTGTGGGAAGGGTCACTTCTGGGGGGGGTCTCTGTGGGGAAGGGTCAGTTTGGGGGGTCTCTGTGGGAAGGGTCACTTTGAGGGGGGGGGTCTCTGTCACTCGTGGGGGTCTTTGTAGGAAATGTCAGTTTGGGGGGGGTCTCTGTCACTCGTGGGGGTCCCTGTGGGTCTCTCACCCCCCTCCCCCCGCAGAGGGCGAGGCGGAGGCCCCGGGCCCCGCGGGGGGGGCGGGCAGTGACCCCCCCCCGGCCCAGGGGCTGCTGGAGGGGATGGGGCTGGAGGGGGAGCCCCTGGCCCCCATGGAGACGGACGAGCCCAGCGCCAGCGACCCCAAGGCCAAGGCCAAGATCACCCCGGCCATGGCCGCCCGCATCAAACAGATCAAACCCCTGCTCTCCGGTGAGGGGGGCCCGAGAATGGGCTGGGGGCTTCAGAAACGGGGCTGGGGGCTCCAGAAACGGGGTGGGGGGCTCCAGAAACAGGATGGAGGGCTCCAGAAATGGGGTCAGGGCGTCCAAAAATGGGGTGGGGGGCTCCAGAAATGGGGTTGGGGGGTCCAGAAATGGCTTGAGTGACCCCAAAATTTTAGGGGGCTGTGAAAACAGAGTAGGGGGCTCCAGAAATGGGGTTGGGGGGTCCAGAAATGGGGTTGGGGGGTCCAAAACCGGCCTGAGAGACCCCAGTGTCCCCCCGAGTGTCTCACCTGTGTCCCCCTGAGGGTCTCACCGTGTCCCCTCTGTTCCCCAAGTGTCTGACCCCGTGTCACCCTGCGTGTCTCACTCCATGTCCCCGTGTCTCTGTGTCCCCCGAGTGTCTCTCACCCTGTCCCCATGTCCCCCCAAGTCTCTCACTCTGTTGTCCCCGTGTCCCCTCAAGTCTCTCACCCGTGTCCCTGAGTGTCTCTCACCATGTCCCCACAAGTCTCTCACCCCATTGTCCCCGTGTCCCCAAGTCTCTCACGGTGTCCCTGTGTCCCCAAGTCTCTCACCCCATTGTCCCCGTGTCCCCCTGAGTCTCTCACCCTGTTGTCCCCGTTGTCCCCGTGTCCCCCCGAGTGTCTCTCACCCCGTGTCCCCCTGAGTCTCTCACCATGTTGTCCCCGTGTCCCCCCAAGTCTCTCATGGTGTCCCTGTGTCCCCAAGTCTCTCACCCCGTTGTCCTCGTGTCCCCCTGAGTCTCTCACCGTGTTGTCCCCATGTCCCCAGGTGTCTCTCACCGTGTCCCTGTGTCCCCCCAAGTATCTCTCACCCTGTCCCCAAGCGTCTCTCACCGTGGTGTCCCCATGTCCCCCCAAGTCTCTCACCCCATTGTCCCCGAGTGTCTCTCACCCCATTGTCCCCATGTCCCCCCAAGTCTCTCACCCCATTGTCTCCGTGTCCCCGAGTGTCTCTCACCGTGCTGTCCCCGTGTCCCCGCAGCCTCGTCGCGCCTGGGCCGGGCGCTGGCCGAGCTCTTTGGGCTGCTGGTCAAGCTCTGCGTGGGCTCCCCGGTGCGGCAGCGCCGCAGTCACCACGCGGCCGCCGCCGCCCCCGCGCCCACCGCGGCCGCCCGCGCCACCGCCTCGGCCCTGACCCGCCTGCTGACCAAGGGGCTGAGCTGGCAGCCGCCCCCCTACACCCCCACGCCGCGCTTCCGGTCAGTGACCGGGACGGGACGGGGACGGGGATGGGGACAGGAACGGGGTGGGAATGGGGACAGTGGGAATGGGGACAACGGGAACAGGAATGGGGACAGGAACAATGGGATGGGGATGGGGACAGGAATGGGAATGGGGACAATGGGAATGGGGACAGGAATGGGGTGGGGACGGGAAGTGGGGACAGCGGGATGGGGATGGGGACAACGGGAACAGGAATGGGAATGGGGACAGGAACCACGGGATAGCGATGGGAACGGGAATGGGGATAGGGACAGTAACAGGGATGGGAACAGGAAAAATGGGATGGGGATGGGGATGGGAACAGGAATGGGATTGGGGATGGGGACAATGGGGATGGGGAATGGGAATGGGGGCAATGGGATGGGGACAGGGGGCATGGGGACAGGAACAACGGCACGGGAACGGGAACAGGGATGGGGACAATGGGAATGGGAACAGGAACAGGGAATGGGGATTGGGAATGGGGGATGGGGAACGGGAGTGGGAACGGGATTGGGAAAAGGGGAGGGAGAGGGGACAAGGGGATGGAGATGGGAACGGGGATGGGTAATGGGTGTGGGAACAGGAGAGAGAGGAGCTGTGGTCAGTGCCCGTGCCCGGTGCTGTGGCCATGCTGTGGCCGTGGCCGTGCTGTGGCCAGCCCTGACGGGTCGGTGCCCCCAGGCTGACGTTCTTCATCTGCTCGGTGGGGTTCACGTCCCCCATGCTGTTCGACGAGCGCAAGTTCCCCTATCACCTGATGCTGCAGAAATTCCTCTGCTCCGGCGGCCACAACGCCCTCTTCGAGTGAGCTGGACACTGCTGGACACTGACACTGACCCTGGACACTGAGCAGTGACCCCAGACACTGACCCTGCCCCTGGACACTGCCCCTGGACACTGACCCTGCCCCTGGACACTGACTATGGACACTGACACTGACCCTGGACACTGACCAGTGACCCCAGACACTGACCCTGCCCCTGGACACTGCCCCTGGACACTGACCCTGCCCCTGGACACTGACTATGGACACTGACACTGACCCTGGACACTGAGCAGTGACCCCAGACACTGACCCTGCCCCTGGACACTGCCCCTGGACACTGACTATGGACACTGACCCCTCCAACTCCCCTCCTGTGGGTGGGGGGATGCTCCCATGACCTCGGGGTCCCTCCCAATCCCCCCCAGGACCTTTAACTGGTCACTCCCCTGACCCCAAACCCCTTTTCCCCCCCATGACCTTTATCTGGTCACTCCCCTGACCCCAAACCCCTTTTCCCCCCATGACCTCAGAGTCACTCCCATGACTTTGGGGTCCCTCCCGTGACCTCGGTGTCCCTCCCCTGACCCCAAACCCCTTTTCCCCCCCCAGGACCTTTAACTGGGCGCTGTCCATGGGGGGCAAGGTTCCTGTGGGGGAGGGCCTGGAGCACCCGGACCTGCCGGACGGCACCGGGGAGTTCCTGGACGCTTGGCTGATGCTGGTGGAGAAGATGGTGAACCCCAGCACGGTGCTGGAGTCGCCCCACGCGCTGCCCGCCAAGGGACCCCCCCACGGACACCCCCCCTTCAGCGCCCTGCGCTTCCTGGTGGTCACCCAGAAGGTGAGGGGGGGGGGAAGTGGGGCTGGGGGATAATGGGGTCTGGGGGGATAATGGGGGCTGGGGGATAATGGAGGCTCAGGGGATAATGGGGTCTGGGGGATAATGGGGTTTGGGGGGGGATAATGGGGTCTGGGGGATAATGGGGGCCCAGGGGATAATGGGGGCTGGGGGATAACAGGGTCTCAGGGGACAGGGGTTTGGGGTAAAGTGGGGTCTGGGAGGGAAATGGGGTTTTGGGGGAAATGGGGTTTGGGCAGATAATGGGGGCTTAGGGGATAATGGGGTTTGGGGGGTCTGGGGGATAATGGGGTCTGGGGGGGAAAGGATGAAAGGGGGTTCAGGAGGACATGGGGTTTGGGGGGATAATGGGGGCTGGGGGGAAAGGAGGTTTTGAGGGAATTTTGAGGAGATTTTGGGGGGGAAATGGGGTTTGGGGGGAATGGTGTTTGGGGGATAATGAGGTCTGGGGGTCACACAGAAGGTGGTGGGGGGGATAATGGAGGCTGGGGGGACAGGGGGTCTGGGGGGCAACATGGGCTCTGGGGAGGAAATGGGGTTTTGGGGGATAATGGGGGTTTGAGGGAATGAGGTTTTGGGGGAAATGGGGTTTGGGGGGAAATGGGGTTTTGTGGGGGAAATGGGGTCTGGGGGCAGAAATGGGGTCTGAGGGGATAATGGGAGTTTGAGGGAATGGGGTTTTGGGGGTAAATGGGGTCTGGAGGGAAATGGGGTTTGGGGGGAAATGGGGTTTGGGGAGGAGGAATGGGATTTTGGGGGGGAATGGGGTTTTGGGGGTGAAATGGGATCTGGAGGGAAATGGGGTTTGGGGGGGAAATGGGGTTTGGAGTGGGGGGTCTGAGGGGGGAAATGGGGTTTGGAGTGGGGTTTCCACATTTCCACGTGCAAACGGGGCCTTTCCTGGGGGAGGCTCCTGCCCTGTGTGCCGGGGACCCGAGGAGCTTTTTTGGGGCTCACATCCCCACCTCTCCCCATGTCCCCCCCAGGCGGCCTTTGCCTGCATCAAGCAGCTGTGGCAGCGGCGGCCGCTGAAGGTGTACGGGGGCCGCATGGCCGAGTCCATGCTGGCCATCCTGTGCCACATCCTGCGGGCCGAGCCGCTGCTGCGCGAGCGCCTGGGCCGCGAGAGGGAGGGCAGCGCGCCCGACGAGCCCGGCAGCGACGAGGGGGGGGCCCGCAGGGAGCCCCACGTCAACCAGCAGCAGCTGCAGCAGGTGGGGCTGGGGGCTGGGGTGTGGGGCTGGGGGGCTGGGAATGACCCTGGGGGTCTGGGGGGGACCCTGGGGGTCTGGGGGGGACCCTGGGGGTCAGGGAGTGGGCCTGGGGGTTTGGGGGTGACCCAGCAGCAGCTGCAACAGGTGGGGCTGGGGGCTGGGGAGTGGGTCTGGGGGGCTGGGAATGACCCTGGGGGTCTGGGGGGTGATAGGGGGACACTGGGGATCTGGGGGTGGGCCTGAGGTCAAGGGGACCCTGCAGGTGAGGGGATGACAGGGGGACACTGTGGGGGACCCTGGGGATCTGGGGGGGTGACCCTGGGCGTGAGGGGGTGACCCTGGGGGTCAGGGGGGGACACTGGGGGTCAGGGGATGATCCAGCAGCAGGTGAGGGTGACAGGGTGACCCTGGGGGTCTGGGGGGGCCCTGGGGGTCAGGAGGGACCCAGCAGCAGCTGCAGCAGGTGGGGTGACTGAAGGGACACTGGGGGGCTGGGGGGAACACTGGGGTCAGGGGGTGACCCTGGCGGTCAGAGGGTGACCCTGGGGGTCTGGGGGTGACTCAGCAGCAGCAGGTGGGGCTCAGGGGGTGATGGGGGGCGAGGCAGAAAGGGGGCAGTGGGGTCAGCCTTGGGACGGGGAATTTCGTGTTTGCGCCGCCTTGACGCTCCCTGAGCACGTTAATTGTCCCCAAACCCCTCCCTGACCCCTCAAATCCCCCAAACCCCTCTCTGTGCCCCCCAAACCCCTCACTGTGTCCCCCAAACCCTTCCCTGTGCCCTCAAACCCCTCTCCGATCCCCCAAACTCCTCCCTGACCTCCCAAACCCCCCCCAAACCCCACTCTGACCCCCCTGCCCCCCGTTTTCTCTCCCCCCAGCTGATGGACATGGGTTTCTCCCGGGAGCACGCCATGGAGGCTCTGCTCAACACCAACACCATGGAGCAGGCCACCGAGTACCTGCTGACCCACCCGCCCCCGCTGATGGGGGGCTCGGCACGGGTCAGCCCGGGGGGCTGGGGGTGTCTGGGGGGGCTGGGGGGCAGGGGGAAAGGGAAATGGGGAGGATTTGAGGGGTCAGGGAGGGGTTTGAAAGGGATTTGGGGACACAGGGAAAGGTCTGAGGAGGGTTGGGGGGCACAGGGAGAGGTTTGGTGGGCACAAGGTGGGGTTTGGGGAAGATTTGGGGGCACAAGGAAGGATTGGGGGGATTTGGGGACACAGGGAAGGGTTTGGGGGAGACAGCAAGGAGTTTGGGGGGCACAAGGAGGGGTTTGAGGGGAATTTGGGGTGTCAGAGAGGAGTTTGGTGGGCACAGGGAGGGGTTTGAGGAGGGGTGGGGGGCACAGGGAGAGGTTTGGGGGGAGTTGGGCAGCATGGGGAAGGGTTTGGGGGGCACAGGGAGGGGTTCCTGGTGGATTTGGGTCAGTCGGGGGGGTTTGGGGATGTTTGGAGGGGCTCCTGTGGGATTTGGGGCTGTTTGAGGGGGATTCTAGGGGATTTGGGGGTGGTTTGGGGGGTATTCTGGGGTGCTCAGGGTGGTTTTTGGGGTTCCTGCTGGATTCTGGGCTGGTCTGGGGGTCCCTGCAGCCCCTGACGCTGCCCCCCCAGGACCTGAGCATGTCTGAGGAGGATCAGATGATGAGAGCCATCGCCATGTCCCTGGGCCAGGACATCCCCATGGAGCAGCGCGCCGAGTCCCCGGAGGTGGGACCCCCAAAACCCCGTGTCCTGTCCCAAAAACCCCATTTCTCCCCCCAAACCCCCATTTCCCTGCCCCCAAACCCCATTTCCCCCTCCCCAAAACTCCTGTTTCTTCCCCCAAACCCCGATTTCCCCCCCAAACCCCATTTCTCCCCATTTCTCCCCCATTTCTCTGTCCCAAACCCTATTTCCCCCCATTTTCTCCCTCAAACCCCATTTCCCCTCCATTTTCCCCTCCCCAAACCCCATTTCTCCCCATTTCCCCCCCCAAAACCCCATTTCCCCCTCCTCAAACCCCATTTCCCTGCCCCAAACCCCATTTCCCCCCCATTTTCCCCCTCCCCAAACCCCATTTCCCCCCATTTTTTCCCTCCCAAACCCTATTTCTCCCCATTTCCAGCCCCCCAAAACCCCATTTCCCCCTCATCTCCCCTCCCATTTCCCTGCCCCAAACCCCATTTCCCCCCCATTTCCCTCCCCAAACCCCATTTCCACCCCCCCAAAACCCCATTTCCCCCCCATTTCCCCCCCCAAACCCCATTTCTCCCCTATTTCTCCATTTCCCCCACCCCATCTCCCCCCAGGAGGCCGCCTGCCGCAAGGAGGAGGAGGAGCGGCGCGCGCGGGAGCGGCAGGAGGAGGAGGAGGCCAAGTGCCTGGAGAAGTTCGAGGGGGCCGAGCCGCTGGAGGCGGCCGAGCTGGGCGCCTTCACCGACTCCATGCTGCCCGGCTGCTCGCAGCTGCTGGACGAGCTGCCCGACACCGTGTACCGCGTCTGCGACCTGCTGATGACGGCCGTGCGCCGCAACGGCCCGGCCTACAGGGACAGCGTGCTCAAGCAGGTGGTGCAGCAGGTAGGGAGCGCTGAGCCTGGCCTAAAACCTGTCCTGAGAGGGCTGAGTTAAACCTAAACCCACCCTGAGTGCACTAAACCTGCCCCAAACCTGCCCCAAACCCACCCTGAGAGCCCTGACCCCAGGGCAACGGCCCAGCCTACAGGGATAGTGTGCTCAAGCAGGTGGTGCAGCAGGTAGGGAGTGCTGAGACTGGCTTAAATCAAACCTAAACCCACTCTGAGTGCCTGAAATCAAACCTAAACCCACTCTGAGAGCCTGAAATCAAACCTAAACCTGCCCCAATCCCACCCTGAGAGCCCCTGACCAACCCTGAGAGCCCCTGAGAGCCCTGACCCCAGGGCAAGGGCCCGGCGTGCAGGGACAGCGTGCTCAAGCAGGTGGTGCAGCAGGTAGGGAGTGCTGAGCCTGGCCTAAAACCTGTCCTGAGAGGGCTGAGTTAAACCTAAACCTGCCCCAAACCTGCCCCAAACCCACCCTGAGAGCCCTGACCCCAGGGCAACGGCCCGGCGTACAGGGACAGTGTGCTCAAGCAGGTGGTGCAGCAGGTAGGGAGTGCTGAGCCTGGCTTAAATCACACCTAAACCTGCCCCAAACCTGCCCTGAGAGCCCCAAACCAACCCTGAGAGCCCCTGAGAGCCCTGACCCCAGGGCAAGGGCCCGGCCTGCAGGGACAGCGTGCTCAAGCAGGTGGTGCAGCAGGTAGGGAGTGCTGAGCCTGGCCTAAAACCTGTCCTGAGAGCCTGAAATCAAACCTAAACCCACCCTGAGTGCACTAAACCTGCCCCAAACCTGCCCCGAACCCACCCTGAGAGCCCTGACCCCAGGGCAGCGGCCCAGCCTACCGGGACAGCGTGCTCAAGCAGGTGGTGCAGCAGGTAGGGAGCCCTGAGCCTGGCTTAAAACCTGCCCTGGGAGGGCTGAGTTAAACCTAAACCTGCCCCAAACCTGCCCCAATCCCACCCTGAGAGCCCTGACCCCAGGGCAAGGGCCCGGCTTATAGGGATAGCGTGCTCAAGCAGGTGGTGCAGCAGGTATGGAGCGCTGAGCGAGGTTTAAATCAAACCTAAACCTGTCTTGAGAGCCAGAAATCAAACCTGAACACATCCTGAAAGCCCGAAATCAAATCTAAACCCACCCTGAGAGCACTAAACCGAACCTAAACTCATCCTGAGAGCGCTGAGATGAGGCTGCTGGTCAAGGCGGCCGTGCTGCTGACCCCTGACCCCTGCTGACCCCTGACCCTTGCTGACCCCTGACCCCTGCTGACCCCTGCCCTTTGCCCTTTGACCCCAGGTTTGGGAGGCGGCCGACGTGCTGATCAAGGCGGCCGTGCCGCTGACCCCTGCCCTTTGCCCTTTGCCCCCAGGTTTGGGAGGCGGCCGATGTGCTGATCAAGGCGGCCGTGCCGCTGACCACCAGCGACACCAAGACGGTGTCGGAGTGGATCAGCCAGATGGCCACGCTGCCCCAGGCCTCCAACCTGGCCACGCGCATCCTGCTGCTCACCCTGCTCTTCGAGGTGCCTGGGGGGCCCCAAAACACGGGGGGGGGACCCCAAAATGTGGGGGTGGGAAACCCAAAATGTGGGGATGGGAAACCCAAAATGTGGGGGGAGGAAACCCAAAACATGGGAGGGGACCCCAAAAGATGGGTGAACCCCAAAATATGAGGGGGGACCCCAGAACATGGGGGTCCCAGAACATGGGGAGGGAACCCAAAACGTGGGGGAAAAAACCCAAAACATAGGAGGGATCCCAAAGCATGGGGGACCCCAAAATATGGGGGACCCCAGAACATGGGGAGGGGGAATCCAAAACACGGGGGGAAATCCAAAGTATGGGGGTGGGAAACCCAAAATGTGGGGGGGATCCCAAAGCATGTGGGGAACCCCAAAATATGGGGAGAGAACCCAAAACGTGAGGGGAACCACAAAATATGGGGGTGGAAAACCCAAAACGTGGGGAGGGACCCCAAACCATGAAGGCGTTTCTGTGGATATTTTGGGGTTTTTCTGCGGGGATTTTGAGGTCATTCCTGTGTTTATTTTGGGGATGTTCCCAGATATTTCAGTCAGGATTTCCGGGTTTTTCTCTCTGGATATTTGGGGTTTTCTGTGGATATTTGGGGTTTTTTTTTCTGCGGGGATTTCGGGGCGCTGACGTTTTCGGGGTGCCCCCAAACCCCCCCCAGGAGCTGAAGCTGCCCTGTGCCCGCGTGGTGGAGTCCAGCTGCGTGCTGGACGTGCTGATCAAGCTGCTGGAGGTGGTGCAGCCCTGCCTGCAGGCGGCCAAGGAGCACAAGGAGGTGCAGACCCCCAAGTAAGGAGTGACCCCCTTCCCCCTGCCCCAAAATCCCCCCCAGACCCCCCCTGACAGCTCCTTGGCCCCCCCCAAACCCAGGTGGATCACCCCGGTGCTGCTGCTGATCGACTTCTACGAGAAGACGGCCGTGTCCTCCAAACGCCGCGCGCAGATGAACAAGGTGGGGGGTCCTGGGGGTGTCTTGGGGGGGCTTGAGGGGGTCCTGGGGGGCTGGCAGGGCACGTGGGGGACTCCTGGGGGGGTCCTGGGGTGTCCTGGTGGGGGCTTGGGGGGTCTGGGGGATGTCTTGGGGGGCTTGAGGGGGCTGGGAGGAGACGTGGGGGGCTCTTGGGGGGTCCTGGGGGGGCTGGGAGGGGACATGGGGGATCCTGGGGGGGTCCTGGGGGGTCCTGGGGGGGCTGGGATAGGGGTGGAGCAGCCAGAGTGACACTGGGGGTGACACAGAGGGTGACACACAGAGCCCGGGGGTGACACAGAGCCCTGGGGTGGTGACACAGAGCCCTGGGGTGACACAGGGGTGACACACAGAGCTCTGGGGTGACACAGGGGTGACACACAGGGTGCTGGGGTGACACAGAGCCCTGGGGTGGTGACACAGAGCTCTGGGGTGACACAGGGGTGACACACAGAGCTCTGGGGTGACACAGGGGTGACACACACAGAGCCCTGGGGTGCTGACACACCCCCTGAGGCACACTGGCTGTCCCTGACACGGGGACAGTGACCTCACCCACCCCACCCTGACCGGACACTGCACCCGGCACTGCCCCGGGCGGGGTTTGGGGGGCACTGGGGGGGGCTCCAGGCCGCTGACCCCCCCCTCCCCCTGTGCCCCCCACCCCTCCCCAGTACCTGCAGGTCACGGGGAACAACTGGCGCTGGTTCGACGACCGCTCGGGCCGCTGGTGCAGCTACAGCGCCAGCAACAACAGCACCATCGACGCCGCCTGGCGGGCCGGGGAGCCCAGCGTGCGCTTCACCGCCGGGCGGCGGCGCTACACCGTGCAGTTCACCACCATGGTGCAGGTGTGGGGCTGGGGACAGCCATGGGGCACGGGGATACAGCTATGGGGCACGGGGACACACTGCTACACCGTGCAGTTCACCACCATGGTGCAGGTGTGGGGCTGGGGACAGCCATGGGGCATGGGGATACAGCTATGGGGCACGGGGACACACTGCTACACCGTGCAGTTCACCACCATGGTGCAGGTGTGGGGCTGGGGACAGCCATGGGGCACGGGGATACAGCTATGGGGCACAGGGACACACTGCTGCACCGTGCAGTTCACCACCATGGTGCAGGTGTGGGGCTGGGGACACGGCCATGGGGCACGGGGACATGGCCTTGGGTGTGGGGACACAGCCATGGGTCACAGGGACACACCGCTGCACCGTGCAGTTCACCACCATGGTGCAGGTGGGCTGGGGACAGCCATGGGGCATGGGGACACAGCCATGGGGCACGGGGATACAGCTATGGGGCACGGGGACACACTGCTGCACTGTGCAGTTCACCACCATGGTGCAGGTGTGGGGCTGGGGACAGCCATGGGGCATGGGGACACAGCCATGGGGCACGGGGATACAGCTATGGGGCACGGGGACACACTGCTGCACCGTGCAGTTCACCACCATGGTGCAGGTGTGGGGCTGGGGACGGCTGGGGATGGGGCTGGGGACAGCCCCGGGGCATGAGAACACAGCCATGGGTCACAGGGACACGGCCCTGGGTGTGGGGACACAGCCCTGGGACACGGGGACACAGCCCAGAGTCACCCAGGGCAGGGGGACGCACCCCTCAGGGACCCCTGGGGCCACCCAGCGCAGGGGAGCAAGGCCCCGGTGTCACCTCAGGGGACAGGGACACCCTGTGGCTGTGGTGTCACCCCGGCGTGACCCCTGACCCCGCTGGTGTCCCCGGTGACCCCTGACCCCACTGGTGTCCCCGCTGTCCCCAGGTGAACGAGGAGACCGGGAACCGGCGCCCGGTGATGCTGACGCTGCTGAGACCCCCCCGGGCCGGGAAGGGCCGCGACGAGGGGGGGGCCGAGGAGCCCGAGGGGGGGAAGGGCAAGGACGAGACCCCCGGTACGGGGAGGGGGGGGCTGAGGGGGTCATGGGGGGGCTGAGGGGTCATGGGGGGCTGGGAGGTTGTGAGGGGGGCTGAGGGGTCGTGGGGGAGCTGGGGGGTTGTAGGGGGGGTCTGAAGGGTTTTTTGGGGGGAGTCTGAGGGGTCATGGGGGGTCAGGGTTCATGGTGGGGTCAGAATGGTCATGGGGGGGTCAGAGGGGTCATGGTGGGGTCAGCGGGGTCAGAATGGCCACAGTGGGTCATAGGGGGTGTGGTGGGGTCAGAATGGTCATGGGGGGGTCATAGGGACCATGAGGGGTCGCAGTGAGGTCATACCAGCCATACCCACGCCCAACCCCCCCTCCTCACCCCTCTCCCCACCCCCACAGCCGCAGACCCCTCCTCTACAGACGAAGACCCCCCCTCCAGCACCACCACCACCACCACCCCCACCCCTCCCGCAGCCCCCTGCCCCTCGGAGCCCCCCCGGCAGCCGGAGCAGCAGCAGCAGCAGCAGGAGGCAGAGGAGGAGGAGGACGAGGCCGAGGCCGAGGCGCCGGTGCGGGGCCTGGCGGAGGAGGCGGTGCCGGCGGTGCTGCGCGCCTGCGTCAGCATGCTGGGCGTGCCGGTGGACCCCGACACGCTGCACGCCACGCTGCGCCTCTGCCTGCGCCTGACGCGGCAGCACAAGCACGCGCTGCTGTTCGCCGAGCTGCGCTCCACCCGCACCATCCTGGCGCTGACCCAGAGCTCCGGCTTCACCGGCTTCACCCCCCTGGTCACCCTGCTCTTCCGGCACATCATCGAGGACCCCTGCACGCTGCGGCACACCATGGAGAAGGTGAGGGGAGAGGGGACAGAGGGGTCTGGGGGAGAGGGGAGAGGGGATAGAAGGGGCTGGAGGAGAGGGGAGAGGGATTGGGGAGAGGGGAGAGGGGATAGAGGGGAGAGGAAGGGGAGAGGGGATAGAGGGGGCTGGAGGAGAGGGGAGAGGGATTGGGGAGAGAGGAGAGAGATAGAGGGGATTGGGATTTGGGGCAGTTGGGATAGTGGGGGCTGGGGGAGAGGGGAGAGGGGTTGGGGATGGGGGAGAGGGACAGGAGAGGGATGGGGGACAGGGAAGAGGGGATGGAGGGGGCTGGGGGACAGGGGAGAGGACTGGGGGAGAGGGAAGAAGGGATAGAGGGGATTGGGAGATGGCAGAGTTGGGATAGAGGGGACTGGGGGCTGAGGGAGAGGGATTGGAGACAGTGGAGAGGGGATAGAGGGGGCTGGGGGACAGGGGACAAGGGGATCAGGGAATCCAGGATCAGGGAATTGGGGCTGCAGGGCACGAGGGGATCAGGGAGTTGGGGATCAGGGAATTGGCGCTCTGGGGCCAGCAGGGCCAAGGGCTCTGCAGCTTGGGGGGCTCCCGTGGGAGGCTTTCCAGGGCCTTCTCGGGGGCACCATCCTCACCATGATGTCCCCACCGTGTCCCCACCATTGTCCCCACCATTGTCCCCATGGTGTCCCCGCTGTCCCCAGGTGGTGCGGTCGGCGGCCACCAGCGGGGCGGGCAGCACCACGTCCGGGGTGGTGTCGGGCAGCCTGGGCTCGCGGGAGGTGAATTACATCCTGCGGGTGCTGGGCCCCGCCGCCTGCCGCAGCCCCCACGTCTTCACCGAGGTGGCCACGGGCTGCATCCGCATCGCCCTGCCCGCGCCGCGCGGCTCCGGCACCGGTGAGGGGGCACAGGGGGCATGGGGGGGCACAGGGAGGGGGCTGGGGGGCATCCCAGAGGTCCTGGAGGAGGGCAGGGGGCATGGGGAGGGGGCTGGGAGAGGAGGTGGGATCCTGGGGGCCTCCATCCTCCAAAAACAGTGTCCTAGGGGTCCCTTTATCCTCAGAATGGGGGGTCCCAGGGGTGCCTCAGATTAGGGGTCCCAAGGGGTGCTTCTGTCCCCAAAAATGGGGTCCCAGGGGTCTCAGAATTGGTGTCCCAGGGGTATCTGTATCCCCAAAATGGGGTCCTGGGGGTCCCTTTATCCTCAGAACGGGGGTCCCCGAGCTGCCCCCACCCCCCAAACCCAGCACCCCATCTCCTCCCCACCCCCGACCCGAGGAGCCCCCCCAAACCCTGACCATCCCCCCCCCATTTCCCAGCCTCGGACGATGAGTTTGAGAACCTGCGGATCAAGGGTCCCAACGCGGTGCAGCTGGTGAAGACCACCCCGGCCAAGGCGGCGGCGCTGCCGCCCATCCCCGAGCCCATCCGCGACGTCATCTACGACATGCTGAACGCCCTGGCCGCCTACCACGCCCCCGAGGAGGGTACGGGGGGCAGGGGGGCAAGGGGGGCGACGGGGGCTCCTGGAGCGGAGATGGGGTTGGGGTTGGAGTTGGAGTTGAATTGGAATTGGAATGGAGTTGGAGTTGGAGTTGGAATTGAATTGGAATTGAAATTAGCATTGGAGTTGGAGTTGGAATTGGAGTTGGAATTTGAATTGGAGTCAAAATTGGAGTTGGAATTTAAATTGGAATTGGAATTGGAATTGGAATTGGAATTGGAGTTGGAATTGGAATTGGAATTGGAGTTGGAATGGAGTTGGAGTTGGGGTTGGGGTTGGAGTTGGAGTTCGAATTGGAATTGGAATTGGAGTTGGAGTTGGAATTGGAGTCAGAATTGGAGTTGGAGTTAGAGTTGGAATGGAGTTGGAGTTAGAGTTGGAGTTGGGATTGGAGTTGGAGTTGGTGTTGGTGTTGGAATTGAATTGGAGTTGGAGTTGAAATTGGAATTGGAGTTGGAATTGAATTGGAGTTGGAGTTGGAGTTGGAATTGAATTGGAGTTGGAATTGAATTGGAGTTGGAATTGAAATTGGAATTGGAGTCAGAATTGGAGTTGGAATTGGAGTTGGAATTAGAGTTGGAATGGAGTTGGAGTTGGAATTGGAGCCGGAGTCGGAATTGGAGTTGGAATTGGAGTAAGAGTTGGAATTGGAGCTGGAGTTGGAACTGGAGTTGGAGTTGAAATTGAAGTCAGAATTGAAATTGAAATTGAAATTGAAATTGGAGTCTGAGTCTGAGTTGGAGTTGGAGTTGAATTGGAGTTGGAGTGGGAATTGGAATTGGGAATTGGGGTGTCCATATGTGAAGGATGTGGGGTGCCCATACCGGGGGCACCCACACCGCCCCCATCCCCCTCCCCTGTGGGGGTGTCCCCCGTGTCCCCTCACCTGGGTGTCCCCGCGCAGGTGACAAGGGTGACCCCAAGAGCGCGGCGCCCAGCGAGGTCAGCCAGCTGCTGTCGGACATCGGGGACGACATGTACCAGCAGTACCGCAGCCTGACGCGCCCGCCCGCCGACTTCGACCCCCCCGCCGGCTTCGCCATCAACGTGAGGGGCTGGGGGGGCTGGGGGGCGGTTTGGGGGGATTTGGGGTGGTTTGGGGGTGTCTGGGGGGGCTGGGGGGTGGGTCAGGGGGGCTGGAGGGTGGTTTGGAGGTGGTTTGGGGGGCTGGGAGGGGATTTGGAGGGACTGGGGGGCAGTTTGGGGGTGTCTGAAGGGGCTGGGGGGTTGTTTAGGGGTGTCTGGAGGGGCTGAGGGGTGGTTTGGGGGGGCTGGGAGGCGATTTAGGGGGGCTGAGGGACAGTTGGGGGTCTGGGGGGTGGTTTGGGGGGTCAGGGGGTTGGTTTTGGGGGGACTTCAGAGGGCCCAGCATTTCAGGGTCACTGATGTTTGAGAGAGGGGGCTCTGGGGGTCTCCTGGGGGGCTCTGTGGATGCTCTGGGGGTCTCCTGGGGGTCCGTGGGGTTTTGGGGTCCCCCCAGGCTCTGACCCCCTCCCCCGCTCCCCCAGGCTCAGGTTTTCGCTGCTGACGGAGCCGCGGCCGAGACGCCGCCCTCGGGAACCCCCCAGGGAGAAGGTGGCACTGTCCCCCCGTGTCCCCTGCTGTGTCCCTTGATGTCCCCCCATGCCCCTGTGCCCCCCCGATGTCCTCCCATGTCCCTGTGCCCCCGATATTCCCCAGCCCCCCGACACATTCTCTGTGTCCCCACATGTCCCACTGTCCCCTCGGTGTCCCCAAGGTCTCTGAGGTCCCTTCTGTGTCTTTCACCGTCCCCCTCCTGCCCCCTGTGTCCCCTGCTGCTGTCCCCGTGTCCCCTGGTGCTCTCCCCATGTCCCCTGACCCTGTCCCCATGTCCCAACACTGTCCCCATGTCCCCTGCTGCTGTCTCCATGTCCTTGACGCTGTCCCTGCTGCTCTCTCCGTGTCCCCGGCGCTGTCCCCATGTCCCTTAGTGCTGTCCCCCATCCCCTGCTGCTGTCCCCATGTCCCCTGCTGCTGTCCCCATGTCCCCTGACCCTGTCCCCATGTCCCCCATCCTCTGCTGCTGTCCCGTGTCCCCGGCACTGTCCCCAACGCCGTCCCCGTGTCCCCAGCACTGTCCCTGATGCTGTCCCCGTGTCCCCATGTCCCTGATGCTGTCCCCAACGCCATCCCCACTGTCCCCTGATGGTGTCCCCATGTCCCTGCTGCTGTCCCGTGTCCCCGGCACTGTCCCCAACGCCGTCCCCGTGTCCCTGACGCTGTCCCTGACGCTGTCCCTGTGTCCCTGATGCTGTCCCCAACGCCGTCCCCATGTCCCCGGCACTGTCCCCAACGCCGTCCCCGTGTCCCCGCAGCGTCCAGCCCCGAGGAGGGCCGCGAGGGGCGCAAGGAGAAGGAGGGGGAGCGCGGGGAGGAGCGGGGGCGGGCGCGGGGCTCCAAGCCCCTGATGCCCACCTCCACCATCCTGCGGCTGCTGGCCGAGCTGGTGCGCTCCTACGTGGGCATCGCCGCGCTGATCGCCAACTACAGCTACAGCGTGGGGCAGTCGGAGCTCATCAAGGAGGTGACACCGCGGGGACGGGGACAGGGACAGCCTGGGGATGGGGGGGACAGGGGACAGGGACAGCCGGGGCTGGGGAGGGACAGGGGACAGGGACAGGGACAGCCTGGGGATGGGGGGGGGACAGGGGACAGGGGACAGGGACAGCCTGGGATGGGGGGGGACATGGGACAGCCTGGGGGATGGGGACAGCTAGGAGGGACAGGGGACAGGGACAGGGGACGGGGACAGGGACAGCCTGGGGATGGGGAGAGACAGGGGACAGGGACAGGGACAGCCCGGGGGATGGGGACAAACAGGAGGGACAGGAGGGACAACCCGGGGGCTGAGGGCAGCCAGGAGGGACAGGGACAGTGTGTGTCTATCAGGGTGTGCAGGGAGGGGCAGTCGGAGCTCATCAAGGAGGTGACACCGCGGGGACGGGGACAGGGACAGCCCGGGGGATGGGAAGGGACAGGGGACAGCCTGGGGGATGGGGACAAACAGGAGGGACAGGGGACAAGGACAGCCTGGGGATGGGGACATCCAGGAGGGACAGGGGACAGGGACAGCCCGGGACCGGGGAGGGACAAGGGACGGGGGCACGGCCACCCCAGAGCTGGGGACAACTAACAGGGACAGGCAGCCTGGGGCTGGGGAGGGACAGGATGGACAGGGGACAGCCTGGGGGATGAGGACAACCAATAGGGACAGGGATAGCAGTGTGTTTGTCAAGGTGTGCAGACACCTCCGTGCTGTCCCCTGTGCTCAGGGGTCCCTTGTACCCACACTCGGGGGTGCCTTGTCCCCACACCCTGGTGTCCCCTGTCCCCACACCCTGGTGTCCCTTGTCCCCTGCCCCCCCGTGTGCGGGGCCGTGGGTGCCCCGCGTGACCCCGGTGTCCCCGCAGGACTGCAGCGTGCTGGCCTTTGTCCTGGACCACCTGCTGCCCCACCAGCAGAACGCCGAGGACAAGGACACGCCGGCGCTGGCGCGGCTCTTCCTGGCCAGCCTGGCTGCCGCCGGCAGCGGCACCGACGCCCAGGTGGCCCTGGTCAACGAGGTCAAGGCCGCGCTGGGCCGCGCCCTGGCCATGGCCGAGAGCACCGAGAAACACGCCAGGTGTGGGGACAGCGGGGGGACAGTGGGGGGACAAGGTGGGGACAATGGGGAGAGCACGGAGACAGTGTGGGGACAGTCTGGGGACAATGGGGACTCTGGGGGCGGTGTGGGGCCCCTGTCCCCCGAGTGTCCCTGTCCCCTAGAATGTCTCCTTTCCCCCGGGTGTCCCGTGTCCCCAGAATGTCCCTTGTCCCTTTGAGTGCCTCCTGTCCCCCAGAGTGTCCCATGTCCCTGAGTGTCCCATGTCCCCAAGTGCCCCCATCACCCCAGAATGTCCCATGTCCCCGAGTGTCCCATGTCCCTGAATGTCCCCTTTCCCCCGGGTGCCCCCTGTCCCCCGAATGTCCCCTTTCCCCCGGGTGTCCCCTGTGTGTCCCTGTCCCCCCGGTGTCCCTGTCACGCGCTGTCCCCGCAGGCTGCAGGCCGTCATGTGCATCATCAGCACCATCATGGAGTCGTGCCCGTCCACCTCCAGCTTCTACAGCAGCGCGGCCAAGCCCCCGCACAACGGCATGAACAACATCATCCGCCTCTTCCTCAAGAAGGGGCTGGTCAACGACCTGGCCCGCGTGCCCCACAGCCTCGACCTGTCCAGGTCAGCCCCCCGGGGGGCCTGGGGGGCTGGGAGGGAGGTTTGGGGGGGTCTTGAGGGGGTTTTGGGGGGATCTCGAGGGGTTTTGAGGGGTCTTGAGGAGATTTGGGGGGATCTTGAGGAAGTTTGGGGAACTCTTGAGGAGGTCTGGGGGGGTCTTGAGGGGGTTCGTGGGGGGTCTCGAGGGGTTTTTAGGGGTCTTGAAGGGTCTTGAGGAGGTCTGGGGGGGTCTTGAGGAGGTTTGTGGGGGGGTGTCGAGGGGTTTTTCAGGGCGTTTGAGGAGATTTGGAGAGTGTCTTGAGGGGTTTTCAGGAGATTTGGGGGAGTCTTGAGGGATTCTCAGGGTTCTTGAGGGGTTTTGAGGGTATTTGAGGGGGCCTTGAGGGGTTTTCAGGGGTCTTGAGGGGTTTTCTGGAGGTTTGTGGGGTGTCTCGAGGGGTTTTCAGGGGGTTTTAAGGGTTCTCGAGGGGGTTTTTGGGGCTCCTGAGGGGTTTCTGGGCCCTGTGCCTGCAGCCCCAACATGGCCAACACGGTGAACGCGGCGCTGAAGCCGCTGGAGACGCTGTCCCGCATCGTCAACCAGCCCAGCGGCCTCTTCGGGCCCAAGGGCTCCTCCAGCAAGAGCAAGGCCGAGGGCAACGGCGGCGCCCGCGAGGCCGGGACGGCGCCCCCGGATGGAGGTACCCGGGGACACGCCCAGGGACACACCCAGGGACATGCCCAGGGACACACCCAGGGACACGCCCAGGGACACACCCAGAGACACACCCACTGACACACACACACACACCAGAGCCACGCCCACTGACACACCCACTGACACACACCGGAGCCATGCCCACTGACACACCCACTGACACACCCACTGGTACACCCAGGACACACCCAGGAACACACTGACACTGACACACCCAGGAACACACTGACACTGACACACCCACTGACCCACTGACACACCCTCTGATACACCCAGGGCCACGCCCACTGACACAGCCAGGGACACCCATAGCCACACACCCCAACAGAGGTACCCAGAGCCACGCCCACTGACACACCCTGGGGCACACCCACTGACACACCCAGAGCCACACCTGCTGGCACACCCACTGACACACCCATTGATACACCCACTGCCACTGCCACACCCAGGGACACCCATAGCCACAGCCACACCCACAGGGGCACCCACTGACACACCCAGTGACACACCCAGGGACACACTGACACTGACACACCCACAGACACACCCACTGACACACACCCCGACGGAGTACCGGCCCCGGGGGGGCACCCAGGGACACACCCACAGACACACCCACAGACACACCCACTGTCACCCACTGACACGCCCACTGACACGCCCACTGACACACCCAGTGACACACCCAGTGTTGCACCCAGAGCCATGCCCACTGTCACGCCCATGGACACACCCACCGGCACACCCACTGACACACCCAGGGACACACCCACTGCCACACCCACAGCCACACCCAGTGTTTCCCACTGCCACACCCATTACCACACCCCCCGATAAAGGCACCAACCCCGGGACCCCCACAGGGGCACCCACAGGGGCACCCCCCGTGACCACCCCCCGTGCCCCCCAGGGGACCCCCTGTCCCCCCACCCCCCAGGGGACCCCTCCCATGTCCCAACCCCCATGCCCCCCTGTCCCCCCACCCCCCCGTGACCCCCCCGTGCCCCCCCAGGGGACCCCGGGGACCCCGAGCCCCCCGAGGAGGACGCGGAGGCGGCGCAGGCCGAGGCGGCCGACGGGGACATGGACGGCGAGGCCGAGGGGGACACGGTGGTGCTGGCCGGGCAGCCCGAGGGGCTCAGCACCCAGGAGATGCAGGTCAGGGACCCCTCCCCCCATTCCCTGAGACCCCCAAGTGCCCGGCGCCCCCCAGGTGACCCCCGTGTGTCCCCCACAGGTGGAGAACGAGCTGGAGGATCTGATCGACGAGCTGCTGGAGCGGGACGGCGCCGACGGCAACAGCACCATCATCGGTGGGGGCAGCGGGGGGCGTGGGGTGACCCCTGGGGTGTGGGGTGACCCCTGGGGGCGTGGGGTGACCCCTGGGGTGTGGGGTGACCCCTGGGGTGTGGGGTGACCCCTGGGGGCGTGGGGTGACCCCTGGGGTGTGGGGTGACCCTGGGGGTGTGGGGTGACCCCTGGGGTCACCTGTGGGGATGGAGTGACCCTGGGGGCGTGGGGTGACCCCTGGGGTGACCCTGGGGGAGGGGTGACCCCTGGGCATCAGGGGGTGTGGGGTAACCTTGGGTGTGGGGTGACCCCTAGGGGTGGGGTGATGCTGGGCGTAGGGTGACCCCTGGCCATCAGGGTGACCCCTTGGTCCTGGGGGTGACCCCTGGGCATTGAGGTGACTCCCTGGCCATGAGAGTGACTCCCCGGCCATCAGGGTGATCCCTGGGCATCAGGGTGACCACTGGGGATGGGGTGAGCGCTGGGGATTGGGTGACCCCTGGACATCAGGGGGCCCCCAGACATTGAGGTGACCCCCTGGGTACCAGGGTGACCCCTGGCCGTGGGAATGACCCCCAGCCATTGGGGTGACCTTTGGCCATCAGGGTGACCCCCACCCATGGGAGCGACCCCCACCCATGGGAGTGACCCCTTGCCCTGGGAGTGACCCCTTGCCATGGGAGTGACCCCTTGCCATGGGAGTGACCCCTGGCCCTGGGGGTGACCCCCACCCATGGGAGTGACCCCTGGCCCCGGGGGTGACCCCTTGCCCTGTCCCCTGCCCCCAGTGAGCCGCTCGGGCGAGGACGAGTCCCAGGAGGACGTGCTGATGGACGAGGCTCCCTCCAACCTCAGCCAGGCCTCCACGCTGCAGGCCAACCGCGAAGGTGGGCACGGGGAGGAAAAATAATGTACTGAACGTGGTTAATGTGCTAAGTGTGCTTTATATAGTCAGTGTGTTCGGTATTTTTAATATTTTTAATGCTTTTAATAATTTAATATATTTAATATTCTTAGTATGCTGAATATACTGAATATACTTAATACGTTTAATATACTTAATACATTTAGTGTATTTAATGTACTTAGTATGTATGATATGTAAATGCATTTA